>VZQC01013897.1:327416-339797 GCA_009823505.1 Rhizomys pruinosus
TTTTTGGCCTTTTTGAGACAAAGTCTCCCTGTAGCCCCAGCTGTCCTGGAACTCACTCTGTAGACCAGGCTGGCCTTGAACTCACAGAGATCCACATAAGATCTATTTTTAATTATGTATATGTGTGTGTTTCTGGTGCAGTGTGTGTGTGTGTGTGTGTTTCTGGTGCAGGTGTGTGTATATGTGCATAAAGATGCCAAAGGAGGAAAAAAAAAAAAAGATGCCAAAGGATTCTTGATCTGGAGTCATAGGCAGTTATAAGCCACCTGAGATAGGTGCTGGGAACTGAATTTGGGTCTTCTACAAGAGTAGTAGGTGCTCCAGTCCCTTAATAACTATTCTTTTGGGAGCAGTTGGATTTGTTTTGTTTTGATTTTTGTTCTCCAAGAGACAGGGTCTTCCTGTAGCCCCAGGTGGCCTGGAACTTACTATATAAACCAGAGCAGGCTGTCCTTGATCTCACAAAGACCCACCTGCCTCTGCCTCCTGGATGCTGGGATTAGAATTAAAGGCATGCAGCACCATGACTTTTTTTTTTTTTTCTTGAGACAAGATCTCACTTATATAACCCTGACTGGTCTGGAACTCATTATGTAGAACAGGCTGGCCTCAAACTCACAGAGATACAGAGATCTGCCAGCCTCTGCCTCCTGAGTGCTGAGATTAAAGGCATGTGCCATCATCTGTGTTTGTTTGTTTGTTTTAACTATGTGTATGTGTATGTCTCTGTGTGGGTATGTGCACATGAGTGCAGATGGCCCTAGAAGCCGAAGGGATCAGATTCCCCAGGAACCGGAGTTACAAGCAGTTGTGAGCTGCCTGATATGGTTGCTGGGAATTGAACTTGTGTCCTCTGGAATCACAGTACCTGCTCGTAAGCACTGAGCCATCTCTTCACCCCATAACCATTGAGCTTTTCTCTGGTATGGCATTAAACTTTGCCATAGTTTGATCCCTTTGAGGTTTGTGACTGGACATTGTTGGGTAATGCTGACTTTAGAGCTAGTTTTGGCCCCTCTGAGTTAGTACCTATTAAGTATAAAAAAGCACAAAACTGGGGCTGGAGAGATTGCCTAGTGGTTAAGAGCACCAACTGCTCTTGCAGAGGACCTGGGACCGGACAGCATGGCAGGGGGCAGAGAAGGGGGGATGGGGACAGAGAGAGAAAGAGGACACACAGAGAGAGGCACAGAGAGAGTTATGGCGGCTGGGGTTCACCCTTTATTTTTTTATTTTATTTTATTTATTTTATTTTTTTATTAATTTTATTTATTTCTGTATGTGTATGAATGTACTGTCTGCATGCAAGTCTGTGCACTCGTGTCGTGCAATGCCGCGGAGGTCAGAAGAGGGTCTCGGATTCCCCTGGAACTGGAGCTCTCCCGGAATTGGAGTTTCAGACGGTTCTCGGCCGCCATGTGGGTGCTGGGGATCGAACCCGGGTCCTCTTCAAGAGCGGTCGGCGCTCTTAACCGCTAGGCCATCTCTCCAGCCCTGGGGTTCACCCTTTATACTCATGGGGCAGGGCCTCAGGTAAGTGGGAAGGGGTCAGAGTATTGGCAGCTTCTGGAGGAAGTGGGCACCTGTGTGCCCCTTAGGATTCTGGGAAGCCTGGACCTAACAGTACCCTGTGACTATTCTGATGCCTTATGAAATATCTTTTCCAAAACTTTTGTATTAAAGGTGTGAGCTACCACGCCCAGCTAAATTGTGTTTATTATAATTGTGAGAGAGAGAAAGAGAGACCAGAGCAGGTACGGAGGTCAGAAGATGACTTGGGAGAATCTGTTCTCTTCTTCTACCATGAGATCAGGGGACTGAGGTCATGAGGCTTCCAGAGTAAGCACTTTTACCCAGTGAGCCAACTCACCAGCCCTGAGTCGCCGTCTTGCTCCTCTACTGGAAACATACCCTGCTCCTGGCCACGAGCTCTGGGACACCTCCCTGGCCTTCCTTGGCTGGCTTTCCGCACTTGTATGCCTGCATGTACACTCAGATGAAGACTGGAGGGAGGCCCTGCAGAGCTGCAGGACTCTGTCCTCTCCAGTGCCCGTGAACTCCTAGGTACGACTCACTTTCCAGCTGGCCCTCCTCAACTCAGGCAAGCAGCCTGAGTTATTCCTCAGATACCATGTTGACCCCCGGCACAGACAGTAAGCTAAGAGGACTGTAGGATGGATGGCTGATCCTCTCTGTCAACCATCTCTGGCCTGCGCCCTCCTGTGCCAGCATCAGGACTCCAGAGTTGAGCCAAGCATAGTGATCCAGGATGCGACAAGATCATGAGTTTGAGGCCATCCTGGAGAATATAATGAGATCTTGCCCAAGAAAAGAATAAAGCCAGGCATGGTGGTGCATGCCTTTAATCCTAGCGCTTGGGAGGCAGAGGCAGGCGGATCTTTGTGAGTTCAAGGCCAGCCTGGTCTACAGAGTGAGTTCCAGGACAGCTGGGGCTACAGGGAGACCCTGTCTTGAAAAGACAAAGAAAAAAAAAAATTAAAGAAAATAATAAGACAGGTGCCGGAGAGATGGCTCAATAGTCAAGAGCACTGGCTGTTTTTGCTGAAGACAGGTTTGGTTCCCAGTACCCACATGACAGCTCACGACTATCCTTAATTCCAGTTCCAAGGTATCATACCCACACTCTCTCTGGCCTCCATAGGCACTGTACACACATGGTGCACTTAGTACATGTAGGCAAAACAGTTATATACATAACATATACATATACATAACATATATGTTATATATACATAACATATACATAGACAGTCATATACATAACATATACATAGACAGTCAAAACAAAACAAAAATAGCTGGGTTATCTTTTTTTTTAATTTTATTTATTTATTATGTGTATGAATGTACTGTCTGCATGTAGGTCTGTGCACCCGTGTCATGCAATGCCTCGGAGGTCAGAAGAGGGCATCAGATTCCCCTGGAACTGGAGTTGAAGATGGTTCTCAGCCGCCATGTGGGTGCTGGGGATCAAACCCGGGTCCTCTGCAAGAGAAGTTGGTGCGCTTAACCACTAGGCCATCTCTCCAGCCCTAGCTGGGTTTTCTAGTATATGCTATAATCCCAGGACTTGAGAAGTAGTGATAGGAGAATGAGGAATTCAAGGCTAGCCTGGGCTACATAACAAGTTCAAGGCCACCCTTGAGCTCAAAAAAAAGTCTTAAAACCACAGCAATGGGGCTGGAGAGATGGCCTAGCAGTTAAGAACGCCGACCGCTCTTGCAGAGGACCCAGGTTCGATCCCCAGCACCCTCATGGCTTCGAGAACCATCCAAAACTCCAATTCCAGGAGAACTCCAGTTCAAGGGGAATCTGACACCCTCTTCTGACCTCCGCGGCATTGCACGACACGGGTGCACAGACCTGCATGCAGACAGTACATTCATACACATACAGAAATAAATAAAATTTAAAAAAATTAAAAAAAAAAAACCACAGCAATGAAACACCACATATCTTGCCATTTTCCTGGTGTTTCGGAAGCTAGCTCCGTCTCCTGCTGCTCTGTCTAGGGTGGAGGGAGGCAACTCCGTGGACGTCGTCTGAACCCTGCCTTCTGTGGATCTTTCTTGATTTCCTGCTGTCTTCACCTCTGTTTTCTCTCCCGGGAGCCCTTCGTCTGATGCCAGAAATCCATCTGAGTCCTCTTTGTGTGTTCATTTATTTTGAGACAGGGTATCAAGTAGCCCCGGCTGGCCTCCAACTCTCTAGGTAGCTGAGGATGTCCCTGAACTCCAAATCCTACTCTTAAGTGCTAGAATCACAGGAGTATGCCACCAGGCCTAACCCCACCTAAGCCCTTTTCCTCGACCCCACATATTCCTCTTCTGTGAGAGATGCTACAGAATGAGATCTAATGTGAGCTCCTAACCAGAGACTAGACTAGACTGCGGCCTGGCGCAGAGTGGGCGCTCAATAAATATTTACATGACTATAGGAATCTCATCGGTCTGTCTTTTTGTGCTATTTACTTTCTGGGTGACTTTTATTTTTATCTCCTCCACAACCTTCCTACTTAATTTAATTTCCTTTTCCTTCCAGTTTAATTTAATTTTCAGAAGCATTGTGCTATTCTTTATGACTCCTTTTAAACGGCACTGGATCCTCAGGTTCTTTGTTTTGTTTTCCTTTTATAGTTATTAGAGGATATTTACTGTCAGGAGGGTGTGTTTACATATTTCCCCCTTGGCTTTTTATCTGCCATGCGTGTGTGTGTGTGTGTGTGTGTGTGTGTGTGTGCGCGCGCGCGCGCGCGAGAAGGTCTCCTGTAGCCCAGGTTGGCCTGGAGCACACCCAGCTTGTTTTTTGTTTTTTTTTTGTCCTTTTTGAGACAGGGTCTCCCTGTAGCCCCAGCTGTCCTGGAACTCGTTCTGTAGAGCAGGCTGGCCTTGAACTCACAAAGATCCGCCTGCCTCTGCCTCCCAAGTGCTAGGATTAAAGGCATGCGCCACCAAGCCTGGCCCACACCCAGCTTGTTTTCAGTTTCTGGTCCCTCCCTTTCCCTCTTTGGCCCTCCTTCTTCTTTTATCAGGCAATGCTCCCCCACCCCCACCCACACCCCCACCTCCACCCCCATCCTCCACTCCTGTCCCCCAGGAACCTCACTTTACCACAGCTTTGCCTCCAGGAAGCCAGCATCTCCACCTGCAGTGCTTCCAGGTCAGCCGAGCATTTGAACTGAGGACAGTCTCCCAAAGGCAGCTCCAGCCAGTTACTAAGCACGATGGGGGCTTGCAACAGGCACCTGTGCCCAGCAGGGTTCCGGGCTCCTGAAACTCTTGGAGTTTCACCATAGCCTGGGATTCTTCCTTGAAGACTTGGCTTCCTTCCCCCTGCTTTGGTCTCTTCAAGCATCTTCCCAACAAGTGCAAGATATTTCTTGTATTTCTAACTCTATGTGGTAGCTGTTCCCCAGGTGTGTTAGCTAGCTTTCCATTGCTGTAACAAATGCCTGAGATAAATCGCCTTAGTAAAAGGAAAGGTATATTTTGGTTCATAGCTTCAGGCTATGTATGGTCCGCAGCCTCTGGTGTCTTGAGTGTCTGGTAGTACAGTACACAATGGCAGGAACATGTGACAGAGGAGGCTGTCCATTTCCTCCTGGCTGCAAGAAGGTAAGGAGAGAAGGAGGAAGGGAGAAAGGGAAGGAGGGAGGGAGGGAGGGAGGGAAAAGGGTCCCAATATCCCCTTCGAGGGCATGTCCCCAGTAACCCAGCTTCTGCTCACTAAGCTCCATTTCCCAGTAGCATCGCTGGCTGATGGCAGAGCCTTTAACCCTGTGTTCCTTTTTTTTGAGACAGGGTTTCTCTGTAGCCCCAGCTGTCCTGGAACTTACTATGTAGACCAGGCTGGCCTTGAACTCACAGAGATCCATCTGCCTCTGCCTCCCGAGTGCTGGGATTAAAGGCATGTGCCACCACACCTGGCTAGCCCTGTGCTACTTTTTTCATACATATTTTTTTTAATTTATTTTTATGCTATGTGCATATATGTGCTTGCATGTATATAAGTGCACCCCTGTTGGGCAATACCCACAAAAGTCAGAATAGGACGTCAGATCCGCTAGTGCTGGATCTACAGACAGTTGTTTGCCACCATGTGGGTGCTNTTTCGAGACGGTGTCTCTGTAAAGTCACGCCGGCTGTTCTGGACGTCACCTTCTGTTGACAACAGGCTGGCGCATGATAACTCACAAAGATCCACCTAACTCTGCATATGGGACTCTAAAGGTATGTAGCCACAACCCGGCTTAAAGACAGTCTAACATTCGTATCTCTTTTTTTCTTTAATTGATGGCTTTTTGTATTTCATACATTCATTTTCCTCAGTTTCCAGGCCGATTTTCCCTTTCCCCCTTCCCCCCCCCCCACCCCACCCCATCCCAGATTCATGCATCTGCCTTAAACCCTGGGGTTTGTCGGTTTGGGCACAACTGCTTGCAAATTGGTTTTACATTGAAGGATGCTTGTACTTATAAATTATCACTTATTGTTAAAAAATGAAGAAGAAAAACAGAGAAAGATGCAGGAAAGTTATGGCATTTTTAACAATTTTACAGGCCTAAATTAAAACCTTAGGCTCTAATATAAAAAAAGTTGTCTTGCTCACCTACAGTAAAAAACTGATTTCCCAACTTTGCCACCTCAGCTCCAGCCTACATCTTCATATGAACCCCCCCCCCCGGCTTGCTCTGATGTTGAAAGGCATTAGAGCTCAGATATTTTATTTTATTTTATTTTTTTCACATAAATTTATTTTTTAATTTTTATTATTTTTGGTATGTGTATGGATGTACTGTCTGCATGAAGGTTTTGCACCCTGTCGTGCAATGCCGCGAGGTCAGAAGAGGTCTCGGATTCCCCTGGAACTGGAGTTCCTTGGAATTGCATTACAGATGGTTCTCAGCCACCTTGGATGTGCTGTTGGATTGCACCCGGGTTCTCTGCAAAGCAGTCATTGCTCTTAACCGCAGGCTAATAGGGCTACTCTCCAGCCCCAGTCACATAAATTTATTTTTTTTTAACAAATCTAGACCCGTGTTTCCACCCATTCCCCCACCCCGCCAGAGCTCATGCATTCTGCCAAACATGTTTTTTTTTTTTTCTCAGTCTTTCTCAATATTCTCCATGTGGAAGTTACTGTTTTGGCAGAAGTTCACTGTTTCAGTCAGTTCTTTTGATGCAGTCCTTTTCTGTTGTTGTTGTTGTTGTTTCCAATATGCATTACGCCCAACTGTTTTGGACAAAAGCTCAGGGGGCCCTACAGAAGAAATACTTACAACTAGGTAATTGGCACTAGCATTCATTATTCAAGAATCCAGATATTTTAATGCAAATTCTCTTACTAGGCAGCAGGGAGAAGTGAGGGCACACACTTCTGTAATACAAATTTAGGGCTATTCACCACTAAGCTACAGCTCCTTTCAGGAGAGACATTCTGAAAGTTAGAAAATTAGTATTAGAAACTTCTCCTTCTTGGTTTTTTTTTTTTTTTTGGTCTTTTTGAGACAGGGTCTCCCTGTAGCCCCGGCTGTCCTGGAACTCGCTCTGTAGACCAGTCTGGCCTTGACTCACAGAGATCTGCCTGCAGAAACTTTTCTAACATGTTCTAATCTTTTTAATTTGTCTTGGTCTTCATTCTAAAGGCCTTTATCTTGGTTTCAACCTGTTTCTGGATGGAATTGTGTTACACTCTTGGCCTTTTGTGGGTTTCTTGGGTAACTGTCTTTAAATCTCTATAACTCTTCCTATCTAACCTAATCTTTTTCTTTCACTCAGGATTCAGGTGCTGGTGTAATTGTGGGTCAATCAAATCTGCTATTGAGTTCTTGGCCTGCACAGCAACTTAAAGGACCATTACCCCCTAGCTGGAAGTGAAACTCTAGGATTACTGGTCCCTTGATTTGGACTGAGGCTATGTAGCTCAAGTTTTGTAAGGAACCATCATTCTTTTTTTTTTTTTTTTTTTTTTTTGGTCTTTTTGAGACAGGGTCTCCCTGTAGCCCCAGCTGTCCTGGAACTCACTCTGTAGACCAGGCTGGCCTTGAACTCACAAAGATCCGCCTGCCTCTGCCTTCCAAGTGCTAGGATTAAAGGTGTGTGCACCATGCCTGGGTGGAACCATCAGTCTTTAGACTGGGTCAGGCTATCAGTTTCACAGCCCTGTGGGGCTATCAGCTTCACAGTGTTGGCTATGAAATAATCAATTTCATAGCCAGTGTCTATTGGAAAAAGATCAGTTTTGCAGAAAGCTGTGGGTTAGCAACCCTCATCAACAACAGGGCAGTCCAACAGCTCCCCTCACCAACAGTGCCAGTCAACTGGCACCTTCATCACCAGGAGTGCCCTCAACTGTTGCCTAACAAAAAAGCCTTAAGGAGTTAACATTTCTTGGGGTACGTATCTCAAGATAATTTTAAGCTATGACCATTTAAAAGATTTGTCTTAAATTTTGTATACAAAATCTATTGATTTAAATTCCATCTCAGCATGCTTGATTAAGATGTAATATTTTTACTTCACCCCCTCACCACCCCAGTACCCTAAACATCTTTTAAATAAAAATATATGCACAATTAATTAATTAATTGATTAAAAGTCTTAGGCATTAAAATTCAGATTGGTCTTTCAAACGTGATTCACCTTGAAGGCTTTACTCAAAAACTAACCTTAATACATTTAAAAAATTTGTTGGGGAAAAAAAAAACGGTTTTATTCACAGGCTGCCTGACAACAGGTGGCTTGCGATCTGGCGCTACCTGTCTGCCTGATGTGTGCAACCAGCCACTGAACTGAGCCCATGGCTTCCCCAATTACTTTAATTTACTTTGAAATGTCTTTTAAAATCAACTTAAATTAATACTGTCTTCTAATTTCAGCATTCTGGAAGCAGAGAGAGATGGATTTCTATAGGAGTTTCAGGCCATGTGGGTCCGATAAATTGTTTCTGCTATTAGTAAAAATCCTCATGGACCACTGTATTAGTCATTTTTCTCTTGCTGTGATAAAACACCATGACCAAAGGAACTTATAAAAGGAAGAAGTTTATATTGGCTTACGATTGTCGTTTCCAGGGAATTAGAGTTCAGTTTGTGGGGGAGCATGGCGCTGAGAGCTGGAGCACTGGCCGGGTCCACATCTTGCAATGACACAGGAAACAGAGAGAGCAACTGGTGGACCACGAGGCTTGTTAAACTCACTAAGCCTGCCCCCAAAACACGTATTCCTCTAGCATGCCACACCTCTCTAAGACCTCCAAGAACAGTGTCACCAACTGGAGACAAATGTCTGAATACTTAAAGCCTATGGGGGACACTCATTCAAACCACCACAACCACATAATCAAAATTTTGGTTCAATTTAAAAAAAAAACAACTGTTTGGGGCTGGAGAGATGGCCTAGTGATTAAGAGCACTGACTGCTCTTGCAGAGGACCTGGGTTTTATCCCCAGCACCCACATGGATTGGCTAGAACTGTCTTTGGCTCCAGTTCCAGGGGAATCTGCCGTCCTCTTCTGACATCCATGGTTTGCCTGACACAGGCACACAGCCCTACATGCAGACAGTACATTCATACACATAAAAAATAAATAAAAAAACTGTTTTATGTTTCTCTTTTTTTAAAAAAAATTTTTTAATCGTATTTATTTCCATATGTGTATGAATGTATTGTTTGCATGCAAGTCTGTGCACCCGTGATGTGCGATGCCGCAGAGGTCAGAAGAGGGCGTCAGACTCCCCTGGAACTGGAGTTCTCCTGGAATTGGAGTTTCAGACGGCTCTCGGCCGCCATGTGGGTGCTGGGGATCGAACCCGGGTCCTCTGCAAGAGCGGTCGGCGCTCTTAACCGCTAGGCCATCACTCCAGCCCTTATGTTTCTCTTAAATATCAAATATTTCTTCCCCACATGCCTCTTGTGTGTGAATTCATGTTTCCATTTTAATCTCTTATAACTTTCTAGGTTTATGTCTATTAAAAAGTCAGTTGTGGGGCTAGAAAGAAGGCCCAGTGGTTAAGAGTGCCTACTGCTCTTGAAGAGGACCTGGGTTTGATCCCCAGCACCCACATGGTGGCTGAGAACCATCTTTAACTTCAGTTCCAGGGGAATCTGACACCCTTTTCTGACTGCTGCATTGCATGACACGGGTGCACAAACCTACATGCAGACAGTACATTCATACACATAAAAAAATAAAAAAAAATTAAAAAATAAAGATTGTAAACAAAAATGGATAGATTCAACTCATAGAGACTATTTACACTATATCTTTTTTCATTTTTTATTTTTATTTTTGGTCTTTTTGAGATGGGGTCTCCCTGTAGCCCCAGCTGTCCTGAAACTCACTCTGTAGACCAGGCTGGCCTTGAACTCACAAAGATCTGCCTGCCTCTGCTTCCCAAGTGCTAGGATTAAAGGTGTGCACCACCACGCCCAGCTCAACACTATGTCTTTAAAAAAAAAATACTTGCTGGACTTAGTAGAGTATTTATTTATTTATTTATTATCTTTTTGAGACAGGGTCTCCCTGTAGCTCCAGCTGTCCTGAAACTCACTCTGTAGACCAGGGTGGCCTTGAACTCACAGAGATCCGCCTGCCTCTGCCTCCCGAGTGCTAGGATTAAAGGCGTGTGCCACTACGCCTGGCCCGGGGTGCTGCTTCTTATATCTTGATGGATCAAGAAGCAGAGAGAGGGTCTATGCAAAGCCCTAGGACTTAAGATTGGGGATGGGGGTGGGGTCAGCTGGAGGAAGCACAGAGAGAACAAACTCAAGGCTGTGATATATAACGTGAACAGTCTTCAAGGCGACCTCTGGCTAGGCTCTGTGTCTAGAAGTTTCCATAGCCTCCCAGAAAATTGCAGCCAGCTAGGAAACCAAGTGTGTGAGCACACAAGCTTGTGGGGGGCATTTTACATTCAAACCAGGCCGCCCCCCCTCAGGAGATGGAGCTTAATTTTCTTCACCGTACATGTGGCTGGACACAGGGACAGTTTCTAAAGAATATAACAGAGTTCATTATGACAGAAGTGACAACATGCGGCTTCTGGGACAGGTCAGGAGAGGCATGGGACCATTTCTCTGCTCTCTCTCTGACCATTCATGGTGTGGGAAGCCAGCTGCCATGTTACAAGGGCCCTCAAGTCCACTCAGCTTGAAGGTCACTGAAGCTTCCCACCAACCATTGACACTCACTCCACAGGCCTGTGAGTAGACTCCGGGGAGCAGTTCCTCCAATCCCCTCAAACTGTTAAGTAACTGCACCCCAGCTGACCACTGCCTGCTGCTCCAGTGTAGAAGGGGAGCATGAACCCAGCTAAATTAAGTTCCTTCTCCAGCTTGACCCCCCAAAAATCATTATGGTAAGAGATGATAAAATTTTTTTGTCTTTTTGAGACAGGGTCTCCCTGTAGCCCCAACTGTCCTGGAACTGACTATGTAGACCAGGCTGGCCTTGAACTCACAGAGATCCACCTGACTCTACTTCCCAAATGCTAGGACTAAAGGTGTGCGCTACCGCGCCTGGTGGAAATGGTAATTTTTTATTTGCTTGTTTTTTATTTCTTCTTTTATTAACTTTTTAATTTATTTTGTATGTGTATGAATGTACTGTCTGCATGTAGGTCTGTGCACCTGTGTCATGCAATGCCGTGGAGGTCAGAAGAGGGTGTTGGATTCCCCTGGAACTGGAGTTCTCCTNTACATTCCTACACATACAAAAATAAATAAAAAAAAAAAAAAAGAATTATCCAGGGTTGGCCCCCACCTATGTGTATAGCCAGTGGTATTAGATTCAGTGGCTTTGGGTGGGGGGGAAGAAGAGGACATGAAGTTAGGAGGAGGGCATGTTGGGGAGAGTCCAGGGAATTGGAGAGGGGAAGTAGATATGATCAAAATACATTGCATACATGTATGAAGTTCTCAAAGAATAAGTAAACATTATATATGAACAAGAAGTAGTTGGAGAGATGCCTCAATGGTTCAGAGCACATCCTGCTCTTGCAGAGGATCCAGCGCCAGTTGGTGGCTCCCAACCACCTGTATTTCCAGCTCCAGGGTATGCAAACCTCCACAGGCACCCACACTCACATGCCCATGCCCATGCACAGACACGCATACATAGCTAAAAATAAATAAAATAGCTGGGCATGGTGGTGCACGGCTTTAATCCCAGCACTCAGAAGGCAGATCTCTTTGAGTTCAAGGCCAGCCTGGTATACATAGGGAGCTCCAGGCCAGCTGGGACTAAAGGGAGACTCTGTCTCAAAAAGACATAAATAAGCCGGGGTGGTGGCGCATGCCTTTAATCCTAGCACTTGGGATGTGGAGGCAGGCAGATCTCTGTGAGTTCAAGGCCAACCTGATATACAGAGTGAGTTCCAGGACAGCTGGAGCTACAGGAAGACCCTGCCTCAAAAAGACAAAAAAAAAAAAAACCAAAAAACAAAAAAAAACCCAAAAAACAAAAACGAAAAACAAAACCCCAAAACAAAACAAAAAAACAGACATGGAATGAGTGCAGCTGTACAGGTTTTTATTTTATATATTTCAAATGTGATATACTTTCCCTGACTACTAAGGTGGCCTTCTTTACCCATATATATATATATATACAGTATCATAGTCCATCTTTTAATTAATTAATTTATTCTTGTCTTTTTGAGATAGGGTCTCCCTGTAGCCCCAGCTGGCCTGGAACTCTCTATGTAGAAGAAGCAGGCCTCCATCTCCCTTCATCTCACAGAGATCTGCCTGCTTCTGCCTCTCAAGTGCTGGGATTAAAGGCAAGCACTGCCATACCTGGCTTTTTTTTTTTTTTTAATTTCCTTTTTTTTTATTTTTTTTTTTTTTTTTTTTTTCACT
>VZQC01013897.1:340940-401291 GCA_009823505.1 Rhizomys pruinosus
AGAGCACCGACGCTCTTGCAGAGGACCCGGGTTCGATCCCCAGCACCCACATGGCGGCTAAGAACCGTCTGTAACTCCAATTCCAGGAGAACTCCAGTTCCAGGGGAATCCGAGACCCTCTTCTGACCTCCGCGGCATTGCACGACACGGGTGCACAGACCTGCATGCAGACAATACATTCATACACATACAAAAATAAATAATAAAAAAAATTAAATAAAATGCAGAGAGCGAGACTCATGTGGTAGAACCTTTTATATACACCCTGCCCCCCAAAGTCCCAGAGTTCCAAAATCTCACACACCTTCTACGGACCCATCGGTGTTGGCATGTCGCAGGCTCACTCAGTCAGCATTGCCCCAGGCTCCTCCAAGTACGCAGTCTCTCGGGTGTTTCAAAGAAGAAACAAGCCATTCTACAGCAAGTTTCAGGCCACAGGGAGATCCTACAACCAAAAAAAAATTCTTTTGGTCTTTTTGAGACAGGGTCTCCCTGTAGCCCCAGCTGTCCTGGAACTCACTATGTAGATGAGGCTGGCCTTGAACTCACAGAGATCTGCCGGCCTCGTGCACACTATGCCAGGCTAAAGATCAAACTCCCAACTTCATCTTTTTTTTTTGTTTTTTTGGTCTTTTCAAGACAGGGTCTCCCTGTAGCCCCAGCTGGCCTGGAACTCACTTTGTAAACCAGGCTGGCCTTGAACTCACAAAGATCCACCTGCCTCGGCCTCCCAAGTGCTAGGATTAAAGGTGTGCACCACCACGCCTGGCTAACTTCATCTTACCACTACTAGAACTCCATTTGTGTAAATGTAACACATTTTCATTATCCTCTCATCTGAGGGACAACTGGGCTGCTTCCAACTCTTAGCTATTGTGAAAAGAGCAGCAACAAACATGGATGTGCAAGAATCTCTACAGTAGAATGAGTCCTTTGGATACATGCCAAGGAATGGTATAACTGGGTCAAATGGTATGTTCATTTTTAGTTTTTAAGAGTTCTCCACACTGTTTTACATAGGGGTTGCATTCGTTGCAATCCTACCATCAGTGAACAAGCTTTCCCCTGCCCCCACATCCTCTCCAGCATTTGGTATCATTCATTCTCTTGATCTTAGCCACTCTGGCTGGGATAAGATGAAATCTTTTTTTTTATGTGTATGAGTGTACTGTCTGCATGTAGGTTGGTGCACCTGTGTCGTGCAATGACGCAGAGGTCAGAAGAGGGCATTGGATTCCCCTGGAACTGGAGCTAAAGATGGTTCTTAGCTGCCATGTAGGTGCTGGGAATCAAACCCAGGTCCTCTGCAAGAGCAGTCGGTGCTCTTAACGGCTGAGCCATCTCTCCAGCCCCCAAGATGAAATCTTAAAAGTGGTTTTAATATGCATTTCCCTAATTATTCACAATATTGAACACTTTTTAAAGTGCGTCTTAGCATCTTTATTTCTTCTTTTGTGAATTCTTTGTTCACATGGTTAGCCATCTTTTAATTGGGTCACTTGTTTCCTTCTTTATTTTTTGAGTTCTTTGTATTATTCTGGACATTAAACCTCTGTCAGATGTGTCGCTGGTGACAATTTTCTCCAACTCTGTGGGGTTTCTCTTCACTTCCTTGGTTGTTTCATTTGCTGTACAAAAACAGAAAGGAACACGAGAGGTAAAGGGAAAGAAGGAACCTGAGGTGGAGCACTAGGAGACAGGTGTTACTAAAGGAAAAATGGGTAAATGGGGTGCTTAAATGGGAGGGAAAAAGGGAGCATTATACAAGGAAATTTGGGGATAAAGGGAAAAAAGGAGTTCAAGAGAGGTGGGGCCATGGGGGCCTGGGTTTTTTATTTTTTATTTTTTTGGTCTTTTTGAGACAGGGTCTCCTTGTAGCCCCAGCTGGCTCGGAACTCGATCTGTAGACCAGTCTGGTCTTGAACTCACAGAGATCCACCTCCCTCTGCCTTCTGAGTGCCTTCCGAGTGCTGGGAGTAAAGGTGTGCGCCACCACACCAGGCTGGAGCCTGGTATTTTTAAACGAGAAATGGGGAATATGGGGAAACTTTAAATGGGAAAGGCATGGAGGGAGAGTTAGCAGGGAAAGAAAGAGGGGAGAGATAAATAATTCCTAGCTAGTGTAAGGAGCCAGGGAATCATATTAGTTTAAGAACCTAATGACTAGCCAGGCGTGGTGGCGCACGCCTTTAATCCCAGCACTTGGGAGGCAGAGGCAGGCGGATCTTTGTGAGTTCAAGGCCAGCCTGGTCTACAGAGTGAGTTCCAGGNGAACCAAATTGGTCTCTGGTAAGATAGCAGTGTTCTAGTTTTTTCCATGCTGTGACAAAACTAACTTGGGGATCAAGGTTTATTGGGCCCAATCTCCAGGGTCATAACTCATCACTCGAGGAAATCAGGGCAGAAACCGAAGGCAGAACTTGAAGCAAGAGCCATGGAGGATGCTTCTAACTGGCTGCCTCTTCGTGACCATGCTCAACCTGCCTTTTTTTTTTTTTTGGTGCTAGAAGCAGACAGGGTCCCTCCCTGTAACCCAAGCGTCGGACTCGCTCTGTAAGACCAGGCTGGCCTAGGACCACAAAGGATCACCCTGCCTCTCCTGCCAATGCTAGCATGAAATGAGCACCACCACAACCTGGCTTTTTTGTTTTTTTTTGTTTGTGTGTGTGTGTCTTATTTTGTAGCCCAGGTGGGCCTTGAACTTGCGCTGTAGATCAGCTGCTTTAGATTCACAGAGACGTCTGCCTTACATCCCACCTCCCAAGTGCTGGGATTAAGGACATGCATCACTACACCTGGCTCGAATCTGCTTTCTTTTTTTTTTCTTTTCTTTTCTTTCTTTTCTTTCTTTTCTTTCTTTTCTTTCTTTTCTTTCTTTTCTTTCTTTTCTTTCTTTCTTTCTTTCTTTCTTTCTTTCTTTCTTTCTTTCTTTCTTTCTTTCTTTCTTTCTTTCTGGTCTTTTCAAGACAGGGTATTCCTATAGCCCCAGCTGTCCTGGAACTCACTCTTTAGACCAGGCTGGCCTTGAACTCACAAAGATCTGTCTGCCTCTGCCTCCCAAGTGCTAGGATTAAAGGCGTGCGCCACCACACCCGGCTAAACCTGCTTTCTTGTACAATACACAACAACTTGGTCAGGGGTGGCACCCACAGTGGGCTGTACCCTCCTACATCACTCAACAATCAAGAAAATACAGACATGATGGCCACAGGCCAGTCCAATGGAGGCAATTCCCCATTTGAGGCTCCCTCAACCCACATGTGTCAATTTGACACTAAAGCTGTCCTGCATAAGCAGCAAGTGCTCTTAACCGCTGAGCATCTCTCCATTCCCACTGTTTTGTCTTTTGAGACAGGGTCTCCATGTGTCTCCTTGGCTGGCCTGGGATATGGTCCATGTACACAAGGCTGATCTCAAGCTCACAGAGCTCCTGTCTCTGCCTCCTGAGTGCTTGAATTAGAAGTATGCACCACCATGCCTGGCATGTTTTTTGTTTGGTTTTTCTTTTTGGTTTGTTGGGGTTGTTTGGTTGGTTTTTGAGGGGGGGTCTTTTTGAGACAGGATCTTTCTGTAGCCCCAGCCATCCTGGAACTCACTATGTAGACCAGGCTGGCCTTGAACTCACAGAGATCCACCTGCCTCTGCCCCCCAAGTGCTAGGATTAAAGGAATGTGCCACCACGCCTGGCCCATCTTTATAAAATTTTTAATTTATTTTTGTGTGTGTGTATGTGATATGTGTGCATATGCACACACACACACACACACACACACAGAGATATATGTGCTACAATATGTGTATGGCAGTCAGAGTACAACTCTGTGGAATATCCCCGGTTCTGGGGATTGAACTCCGGCTTCCAGGTTTGGCTGCAAGCACCTTTACAGGCTGTATCATTTCCCCAACCCCTAGGGTTTAGTCTTCCATTTATTTTTTATTTATTCATTTATTTTTCTTTGGTCTTTTTGAAACAGGCTCTCCCTGTAGCCCCAACTATCCTGGAACTCACTTTGTAGACCAGGCTGGCCTTGAACTCACAAAGGTCTGCCTGCCTCTGCCTCCTGAGTGCTGGGATTAAAGGCATGTGCCACCACGCCCAGCTACTTTCATTTATTTAAAAAAATATATTGTTGATTCTCATGTTTTAGAGTATTTGTTTGTTTGGGAAGTACTTTGCCTACTGAGTTACATCCTTTTGCCTCCCCATTTCTGGGATTAAAGGCATGCACCACCACATCCAGCCTATAATAATCATTTTAATCAGAAGAGGACATCAGATCCCTTAAAGTAGATTACACAGGTGGTTGTGAGCTGCGTGATGTGGGTACTGGAAAATAAACTCGGGTCCTCTGCAAGAGCAGCCAGTGCTCTCTAGCCTCCTCCAGCTTCTTCTTACAGCTGGTTGCTTTTATATTAAATGTCAGACATTCAGAGCTCTACCGCAGTTGGTGCTAGATTTTTTTTTTTCCCCAGTGCTGGAGATAGAGCATAGCATCACTGGCATGCTAGGTAAGTCTCTAGCCCTGAGTTACATCCTCGCCTTAGATGATTTTCTCTCCTAATAACTATTTCCTTTTGTTCTTGTTGTTTTGTTTTTGTCTTTTTTTTTTTTTTTTTTTTTTNTTTTGCTTTTGTTCCTCATGGTGCTGGGGATCACACTGGAGCCTCATGTGCACATGGCAAGCGTTCTTCGGCCAAGCTGTACTCCCAGGCTCTAGGTATTAGATTTGGACACGGAGTCTCACTAAGTTCCCAGATTGTTAGGACTCATGAGGTCAAATTCTTACAGGCCTCAGCCTCTGGATACTTGCATACAGATGTCACTACGCAGCCACTGGCCAAAGATAAGATGATAGGAAGAATAATAATGATAGATAGATAGATATAGATAATAAGATAGATAGATATAACAGAAAATATATAAAGAGATGATAAATAAGTAGGTAGATGATAGATATGATAGAATAATAGATGATAGGTAGATATAAATAGATAAATGGTGAATAGATGATAGATAGATAAAAAATGAAAGATATAATAGATAATGATAGATAAACAAGATAGAGAAGATAGATACATAATAAAGACACAGACAGATTTCCATCTTTGTTTTAAGATTTATGTCAATGTGTGTGTGTTGTTGTGTGTTTCGTGTGTGGCTTGCTGCTACACCCCTGAGGCCAAAAAGGGCCACCTGGCACTGGATTACAGAGTGTGAGCGCATACTTAGCACTGAGAAACCAAATTTCTCTGGAAGATGCAGTGTTCTAGCTTTCGTTTCCATTGCTGTGACAAAACTACTTGGGATCAAGGTTTATTGGGCCCAATCTCCGGGTCATAATCATCACTGAAACGTCAGACAGAGAACCCGAAGGCAGAAGCTTGAAGCAGTAGAGCATGGAGGAATGCTTCTAACTGGCTGCCCTTCTGACCCATGCTCAACCTGCCTTTTTTTTTTTTTTTGGTGCTTTAGTAAGAGACAGGGCTCCCCTGTAACCCAAGCGTCCGGACTCGCTACTGTAGACCAGGCTGGCCTATGACACACAAAGGATACACCTGCTCTCCTGCCAAGTGCTAGCGATAAATGAGCACCACCACACCTGCTTTTTTTTTTTTTAGTGTCTCCGGCTTATTTGCAGCCCAGGTGGCCTGAACTGCTGCTGTAGATCAGCTTGCTGTAGATCACAGAGATCGTCCATGCCCTTCATCCCAAAGTGCTGGATTAAGGACAGCATCACTACACGGCTGACTGCTTTTTTTTTTTTTTTTTCTTTTTCTTTGCTATTTTTTTTATTCTTATTTCTGAACTCTCTGTATTTTTTCTGTGTTTTTTTCTTTCTTTTCCTTCTTTTCTTTTTCTTTTCTATCTTTCTTTTTTTCTATTTTCGTTTATCGTTGTTTCTCTTTCTTTCGTGTCCTTTCTTTCGTTTTTCTTTCTTTTCTTCTTCTTATTCCTGACTTTCCTTTGTCTCTTTCTTTCTTTTCTTTCTTCTGGTTCTTTCAAGCATGGTATCCTTTTTTTTTTTTTAGCCCCAGCTTCCTCGGAATGCACACGTTGTACCAGGCTGGCTTAGAACTCACAAAGATCCTTCACGGCCCTCCTCCCAAGTGCTATATTAAAGGCGTTGCGCCACCACAACCCAGGCTCCCTGAAACCGCAATTTTGCTACAATACACAACAAACTTGTCAGGGTGGCACCCACAGTGGGCTGACCCTCCACGACTCAACTCAACAATCACAGAGAAAATACCAGACGATGGCCACAGCCAGTCCAATGGAGCAATTCTCCATTGAGGCTGCCCTCAACCCAGATGTGTCAATTTGACACTAAAGCTGTTCCTGCATAAGCAGCAAGTGCTCTTACCGTTGAGCATCCTCCATCCCACTAGGTTTGTCCTTTTGAGACAGGGTTCTCCATTTCTCCTTGGCTGCCTGGGATATGGTCCGCAGTACACCAGGCTGATCTCAACTCACAGATAGCTGCCCTGTCTCTCCTCCTGAGTGCTTAGATAGAAGTATGCACCACCATGCCTGGCAATGTTTTTGCTTTGGGTTTTTCTTTTGGTTGGGGTTTGTATTGGTTGGTTTTTGAGGGGGGGTCGTTTTTTGAGACAGAAGGTCTCCTTCAGCCCCAGCCTATCCTGGATAACTACACTATGTAGACCCAGGCTGGCCTTGAACCACAGAGAATCCACCACCTGCCCTGCCCAAGGCTAGTATTAAAGGAATGTGCCCACCATACGCCTTGGCCCATCCTTAAAATTTATAATTTATTTTGTTGTTGTAGAGTGATTATTGTGGCATAGTGCACACACACAACACACACACACACACAGAGATATATGTGCACAATTGTGTATGTGACAGTCAGAGTACAACTCTGTGGAATATCCCCGGTTCTGGGGATTGAACTCCGGTGAACTTACCGCTCCCGGTTGGCTGCAAGCACCTTTACAGGCTGTATCATTTCCCCAACCCCTAGGGTTTATCTCCATTTGATTTTTATTTATTCTTTATTTTTTCTTGGTCTGTTTTGAAAGGACAGCTCTCCCCTGTAGCACCCAACTATCCTGGAATCCACTTTGTAGACCCAGGCTGGCCTTGAACTCACAAAGGTCTGCTGCTCTGCCTCCTGAGGCTGGATTAAAGGCTGTGCCAACCCCGAAACCGCGCCAGCTACTCTTCATTATTTTAAAAATATATTTTGAGTTCATTTTTTGGTATTTGTTTGTTTTGGGAAGTACTTGTGGCCTACTGAGTTTACATCCTTTGCCTCCCCATTATTCTGGATTAAAGGCAGCACCACCACTGCCCAGCCTATATAATCATTATAGTCAGAAGAGACATCAATCCCGTAAGTGATATTACCAGCAGGTGGTTGTTGAGCTGCGGATGTGGGTACAATGGAAATATAAACATTCGGTCCTCTGCAAGAGCACCAGTGCTTCCTAGGCCCTCTCCAGCTTCTTCTTCTAGCGTTGCTTTATAGAAGTCGACATTCAGAGCTCTACCGCATTGGTAGAATTATTTTTTTTCCCCAGTGCTGGAGATAGAGCATAGCATCACTGGCATGCTAGGTAAGTCTCTAGCCCTGAGTTACATCCTCGCCTTAGATGATTTTCTCTCCTTTATAATATTTCCTTTTGTTTCGTTGTTGTTTTGTTTTTTTTTTTTTTTTTTTTTTTTTTTTGCCTTTTTGAGACAGAGTCTCTCTTTGTCCCCAGCTTGCCTGGAGCTCGCTATGTAGGACCGGTGGCCTTGAACTCACAGAGAATCCACCTGCCTGCCTCACGAGTGAGGGCTTGGGATTTAAAGGCATGACCACCAGGCCTGGACTGTTTTGTCCTTTTTGCCACCACGTTGCCTGTTTTGGTCTTTGAGACCAAAATTTTCACTTGTACCCCTGGCTGGTCTGAACCACGTTTAGACGTTTCAGGCTGGCCTCAGACTCAGGGATCTGCATGCTCTGCCTCCCGAGTGTGGATCAAAGGTTGATGCCACACATTTGCTCTAATACCATTTTTAAATTGTTAGATCAAGCCGGGCTAAATTTGTAGATCTTTTTTTTTTTTTTTTTTTTTTTGGCCTTTTTGAGACAAAGTCTCCCTGTAGCCCCAGCTGTCCTGGAACTCACTCTGTAGACCAGGCTGGCCTTGAACTCACAGAGATCCACATAAGATCTATTTTTAATTATGTATATGTGTGTGTTTCTGGTGCAGGTGTGTGTATATGTGCATAAAGATGCCAAAGGAGGAAAAAAAAAAAAAGATGCCAAAGGATTCTTGATCTGGAGTCATAGGCAGTTATAAGCCACCTGAGATAGGTGCTGGGAACTGAATTTGGGTCTTCTACAAGAGTAGTAGGTGCTCCAGTCCCTTAATAACTATTCTTTTGGGAGCAGTTGGATTTGTTTTGTTTTGATTTTTGTTCTCCAAGAGACAGGGTCTTCCTGTAGCCCCAGGTGGCCTGGAACTTACTATATAAACCAGAGCAGGCTGTCCTTGATCTCACAAAGACCCACCTGCCTCTGCCTCCTGGATGCTGGGATTAGAATTAAAGGCATGCAGCACCATGACTTTTTTTTTTTTTTCTTGAGACAAGATCTCACTTATATAACCCTGACTGGTCTGGAACTCATTATGTAGAACAGGCTGGCCTCAAACTCACAGAGATACAGAGATCTGCCAGCCTCTGCCTCCTGAGTGCTGAGATTAAAGGCATGTGCCATCATCTGTGTTTGTTTGTTTGTTTTAACTATGTGTATGTGTATGTCTCTGTGTGGGTATGTGCACATGAGTGCAGATGGCCCTAGAAGCCGAAGGGATCAGATTCCCCAGGAACCGGAGTTACAAGCAGTTGTGAGCTGCCTGATATGGTTGCTGGGAATTGAACTTGTGTCCTCTGGAATCACAGTACCTGCTCGTAAGCACTGAGCCATCTCTTCACCCCATAACCATTGAGCTTTTCTCTGGTATGGCATTAAACTTTGCCATAGTTTGATCCCTTTGAGGTTTGTGACTGGACATTGTTGGGTAATGCTGACTTTAGAGCTAGTTTTGGCCCCTCTGAGTTAGTACCTATTAAGTATAAAAAAGCACAAAACTGGGGCTGGAGAGATTGCCTAGTGGTTAAGAGCACCAACTGCTCTTGCAGAGGACCTGGGACCGGACAGCATGGCAGGGGGCAGAGAAGGGGGGATGGGGACAGAGAGAGAAAGAGGACACACAGAGAGAGGCACAGAGAGAGTTATGGCGGCTGGGGTTCACCCTTTATTTTTTTATTTTATTTTATTTATTTTATTTTTTTATTAATTTTATTTATTTCTGTATGTGTATGAATGTACTGTCTGCATGCAAGTCTGTGCACTCGTGTCGTGCAATGCCGCGGAGGTCAGAAGAGGGTCTCGGATTCCCCTGGAACTGGAGCTCTCCCGGAATTGGAGTTTCAGACGGTTCTCGGCCGCCATGTGGGTGCTGGGGATCGAACCCGGGTCCTCTTCAAGAGCGGTCGGCGCTCTTAACCGCTAGGCCATCTCTCCAGCCCTGGGGTTCACCCTTTATACTCATGGGGCAGGGCCTCAGGTAAGTGGGAAGGGGTCAGAGTATTGGCAGCTTCTGGAGGAAGTGGGCACCTGTGTGCCCCTTAGGATTCTGGGAAGCCTGGACCTAACAGTACCCTGTGACTATTCTGATGCCTTATGAAATATCTTTTCCAAAACTTTTGTATTAAAGGTGTGAGCTACCACGCCCAGCTAAATTGTGTTTATTATAATTGTGAGAGAGAGAAAGAGAGACCAGAGCAGGTACGGAGGTCAGAAGATGACTTGGGAGAATCTGTTCTCTTCTTCTACCATGAGATCAGGGGACTGAGGTCATGAGGCTTCCAGAGTAAGCACTTTTACCCAGTGAGCCAACTCACCAGCCCTGAGTCGCCGTCTTGCTCCTCTACTGGAAACATACCCTGCTCCTGGCCACGAGCTCTGGGACACCTCCCTGGCCTTCCTTGGCTGGCTTTCCGCACTTGTATGCCTGCATGTACACTCAGATGAAGACTGGAGGGAGGCCCTGCAGAGCTGCAGGACTCTGTCCTCTCCAGTGCCCGTGAACTCCTAGGTACGACTCACTTTCCAGCTGGCCCTCCTCAACTCAGGCAAGCAGCCTGAGTTATTCCTCAGATACCATGTTGACCCCCGGCACAGACAGTAAGCTAAGAGGACTGTAGGATGGATGGCTGATCCTCTCTGTCAACCATCTCTGGCCTGCGCCCTCCTGTGCCAGCATCAGGACTCCAGAGTTGAGCCAAGCATAGTGATCCAGGATGCGACAAGATCATGAGTTTGAGGCCATCCTGGAGAATATAATGAGATCTTGCCCAAGAAAAGAATAAAGCCAGGCATGGTGGTGCATGCCTTTAATCCTAGCGCTTGGGAGGCAGAGGCAGGCGGATCTTTGTGAGTTCAAGGCCAGCCTGGTCTACAGAGTGAGTTCCAGGACAGCTGGGGCTACAGGGAGACCCTGTCTTGAAAAGACAAAGAAAAAAAAAAATTAAAGAAAATAATAAGACAGGTGCCGGAGAGATGGCTCAATAGTCAAGAGCACTGGCTGTTTTTGCTGAAGACAGGTTTGGTTCCCAGTACCCACATGACAGCTCACGACTATCCTTAATTCCAGTTCCAAGGTATCATACCCACACTCTCTCTGGCCTCCATAGGCACTGTACACACATGGTGCACTTAGTACATGTAGGCAAAACAGTTATATACATAACATATACATATACATAACATATATGTTATATATACATAACATATACATAGACAGTCATATACATAACATATACATAGACAGTCAAAACAAAACAAAAATAGCTGGGTTATCTTTTTTTTTAATTTTATTTATTTATTATGTGTATGAATGTACTGTCTGCATGTAGGTCTGTGCACCCGTGTCATGCAATGCCTCGGAGGTCAGAAGAGGGCATCAGATTCCCCTGGAACTGGAGTTGAAGATGGTTCTCAGCCGCCATGTGGGTGCTGGGGATCAAACCCGGGTCCTCTGCAAGAGAAGTTGGTGCGCTTAACCACTAGGCCATCTCTCCAGCCCTAGCTGGGTTTTCTAGTATATGCTATAATCCCAGGACTTGAGAAGTAGTGATAGGAGAATGAGGAATTCAAGGCTAGCCTGGGCTACATAACAAGTTCAAGGCCACCCTTGAGCTCAAAAAAAAGTCTTAAAACCACAGCAATGGGGCTGGAGAGATGGCCTAGCAGTTAAGAACGCCGACCGCTCTTGCAGAGGACCCAGGTTCGATCCCCAGCACCCTCATGGCTTCGAGAACCATCCAAAACTCCAATTCCAGGAGAACTCCAGTTCAAGGGGAATCTGACACCCTCTTCTGACCTCCGCGGCATTGCACGACACGGGTGCACAGACCTGCATGCAGACAGTACATTCATACACATACAGAAATAAATAAAATTTAAAAAAATTAAAAAAAAAAAACCACAGCAATGAAACACCACATATCTTGCCATTTTCCTGGTGTTTCGGAAGCTAGCTCCGTCTCCTGCTGCTCTGTCTAGGGTGGAGGGAGGCAACTCCGTGGACGTCGTCTGAACCCTGCCTTCTGTGGATCTTTCTTGATTTCCTGCTGTCTTCACCTCTGTTTTCTCTCCCGGGAGCCCTTCGTCTGATGCCAGAAATCCATCTGAGTCCTCTTTGTGTGTTCATTTATTTTGAGACAGGGTATCAAGTAGCCCCGGCTGGCCTCCAACTCTCTAGGTAGCTGAGGATGTCCCTGAACTCCAAATCCTACTCTTAAGTGCTAGAATCACAGGAGTATGCCACCAGGCCTAACCCCACCTAAGCCCTTTTCCTCGACCCCACATATTCCTCTTCTGTGAGAGATGCTACAGAATGAGATCTAATGTGAGCTCCTAACCAGAGACTAGACTAGACTGCGGCCTGGCGCAGAGTGGGCGCTCAATAAATATTTACATGACTATAGGAATCTCATCGGTCTGTCTTTTTGTGCTATTTACTTTCTGGGTGACTTTTATTTTTATCTCCTCCACAACCTTCCTACTTAATTTAATTTCCTTTTCCTTCCAGTTTAATTTAATTTTCAGAAGCATTGTGCTATTCTTTATGACTCCTTTTAAACGGCACTGGATCCTCAGGTTCTTTGTTTTGTTTTCCTTTTATAGTTATTAGAGGATATTTACTGTCAGGAGGGTGTGTTTACATATTTCCCCCTTGGCTTTTTATCTGCCATGCGTGTGTGTGTGTGTGTGTGTGTGTGTGTGTGTGCGCGCGCGCGCGCGCGAGAAGGTCTCCTGTAGCCCAGGTTGGCCTGGAGCACACCCAGCTTGTTTTTTGTTTTTTTTTTGTCCTTTTTGAGACAGGGTCTCCCTGTAGCCCCAGCTGTCCTGGAACTCGTTCTGTAGAGCAGGCTGGCCTTGAACTCACAAAGATCCGCCTGCCTCTGCCTCCCAAGTGCTAGGATTAAAGGCATGCGCCACCAAGCCTGGCCCACACCCAGCTTGTTTTCAGTTTCTGGTCCCTCCCTTTCCCTCTTTGGCCCTCCTTCTTCTTTTATCAGGCAATGCTCCCCCACCCCCACCCACACCCCCACCTCCACCCCCATCCTCCACTCCTGTCCCCCAGGAACCTCACTTTACCACAGCTTTGCCTCCAGGAAGCCAGCATCTCCACCTGCAGTGCTTCCAGGTCAGCCGAGCATTTGAACTGAGGACAGTCTCCCAAAGGCAGCTCCAGCCAGTTACTAAGCACGATGGGGGCTTGCAACAGGCACCTGTGCCCAGCAGGGTTCCGGGCTCCTGAAACTCTTGGAGTTTCACCATAGCCTGGGATTCTTCCTTGAAGACTTGGCTTCCTTCCCCCTGCTTTGGTCTCTTCAAGCATCTTCCCAACAAGTGCAAGATATTTCTTGTATTTCTAACTCTATGTGGTAGCTGTTCCCCAGGTGTGTTAGCTAGCTTTCCATTGCTGTAACAAATGCCTGAGATAAATCGCCTTAGTAAAAGGAAAGGTATATTTTGGTTCATAGCTTCAGGCTATGTATGGTCCGCAGCCTCTGGTGTCTTGAGTGTCTGGTAGTACAGTACACAATGGCAGGAACATGTGACAGAGGAGGCTGTCCATTTCCTCCTGGCTGCAAGAAGGTAAGGAGAGAAGGAGGAAGGGAGAAAGGGAAGGAGGGAGGGAGGGAGGGAGGGAAAAGGGTCCCAATATCCCCTTCGAGGGCATGTCCCCAGTAACCCAGCTTCTGCTCACTAAGCTCCATTTCCCAGTAGCATCGCTGGCTGATGGCAGAGCCTTTAACCCTGTGTTCCTTTTTTTTGAGACAGGGTTTCTCTGTAGCCCCAGCTGTCCTGGAACTTACTATGTAGACCAGGCTGGCCTTGAACTCACAGAGATCCATCTGCCTCTGCCTCCCGAGTGCTGGGATTAAAGGCATGTGCCACCACACCTGGCTAGCCCTGTGCTACTTTTTTCATACATATTTTTTTTAATTTATTTTTATGCTATGTGCATATATGTGCTTGCATGTATATAAGTGCACCCCTGTTGGGCAATACCCACAAAAGTCAGAATAGGACGTCAGATCCGCTAGTGCTGGATCTACAGACAGTTGTTTGCCACCATGTGGGTGCTGGGAATCAAACCCGGGTCCTCTGTAAGAGCAGCCTATGTGCACACGCCTTTAATCCTAGCACTTGGGAGGCAGAGCCAGGCAGATCTTTGTGAGTTCAAGGCCAGCCTGGTCTACAGAGTGAGTTCCAGGACAGCTGGGGCTACAGGGAGACCCTGTCTCAAAAAGAACAACAACAAAAAAAGAGCAGCCTATGTGCTTAGCCGCTGAGCATTTCTCCACCCCACCCCTGTGTTCCTTTGGAGACACAGCTGAACTATACTACCAAGGACAGGTATTAACACAGAACTTTTCCCCATTGTCCTTGGTTGGTTACTTGTATTTAGGGAGAAAGCATTAGAAAGCAAACTGGAAGTGTATCTGTAGACAGTGACACAGGTGTTGCATTGGTAGAGCCGGAGCCTTCGTGTCTGGGCAAGGAGCCAATGGTTTCCTGAGAATCTTCTGAATGTTAGGATTTGGATTTGCTCCTTGGAAGCCTTTCAGATAAGAAAACTTCAGCCCTCAGCTTTCCTCTCCAGAGCACGGGTGGGAGGCTCAGCCGCCCTCCACGGCGTCTCACCTCTGCCCCGCCAAATCCCGGATCTCCAAACCCCGTTCCCTCTCATTCATGATGTTCAGACATGAAAGGGTCTCATACAGCCAAAGCTGGCCTGCAACTCAATGCATAGCCAAGGATCCCCTCATACAGCAAAAGCTGGCCTGCAACTCAGTGCATAGCCAAGGATCCCCTCATACAGCAAAAGCTGGCCTGCAACTCAGTGCATAGCCAAGGATCGATCCCCTTGGACTCTTGACGCCCCCTGCTTCCACCTCCCAGTGACAGATTAGAGACATGCACCACCACAGCTGGCCTAAGTGGTACTGGTGATCAAAGGCTCTGTGCCTGAGCACTCTGCCAACTGAGCTTCATCCCCAGCTTTTCATCTCCTTTTTCCCAGACATCTGGTTATATAGACCGTGCTGGCCTCAACCTCCCAAGCTTCCTGCCTCAGCCTCTCAAGTGCTGGAATCAAAAGCACATGCCAGCTGGACTTGATGGCACACACCTTTAATCCCAGCACTCGGAGGCAGAGGCAGGCAGATCTCTGTGAGTTCAAGGCCTGCCTGGTTTACATAGCGAGTTCCAGGCCAGCTGAGACTAAAGGGAGACCCTGTCTCAAAATTACAAAAAATACACACAAAAAAATCCCTTACCTCCTCTTTATCCTCTGCCTTCCTTCCTCAGTCCTGGTCACTAAATTGATGATTCTTCTTTGATCCACTTCCAATCTTCCAGAACAGTGCTGAAATCCCTTATCTGTGAGGCTAGCATTTTCTCCATCCCTATGGATGGATGGGTGCCTACCTGCTTTCTCTTCTAGCATTTTATTTTTTTTTTTGGTCTTTTTCGAGACAGGGTCTCTCTGTAGTCCCAGCTGTCCTGGAACTCACTCTGTAGACCAGGCTGGCCTTGAACTCACAAAGATCCGCCTGCCTCTGCCTCCCAAGTGCTAGGATTAAAGGCATGCGCCACCACGCCCGGCTCTTCTAGCATTTTAAGATAAAGGTATTGCCGAGTGTACGTACAAAACTCAATACTGGATTGATTGGAGAGAGTAGCTTAAAATCTGTCCACAGGTTCTTTGACATTCTTCCTGGTTTTGCTACTTTTCTCGTTACTATGACAAAAATCCCTGACAAAAGCACCTTAAAGGGAGGGTTGATTTTAGCTCAGGGTTTCAGTCCATTGAAACAGGGGTAGTATAGCCACACTCATGGTGGTGGCTGGGAGGCCATGGGCACTTTCTTTCTTTCTTTCTTTCTTTCTTTCTTTCTTTCTTTCTTTCTTTCTTTCTTTCTTTCTTTCTTTCTTTCTTTCTTTCTTTCTTTCTTTCTTTTTGTCTTTTTTGAGACAGGGTCTCCCTGTAGCCCCAGCTGTCCTGAAACTCACTCTGTAGACTAGGCTGGCCTTGAACTCACAAAGATCTGCCTGCCTCTGCCTCCCGAGTGCTAGGATTAAAGGCGTGTGCCACTACGCCTGGCCCGGGGTGCTGCTTCTTATATCTTGATGGATCAAGAAGCAGAGAGAGGGTCTATGCAAAGCCCTAGGACTTAAGATTGGGGATGGGGGTGGGGTCAGCTGGAGGAAGCACAGAGAGAACAAACTCAAGGCTGTGATATATAACGTGAACAGTCTTCAAGGCGACCTCTGGCTAGGCTCTGTGTCTAGAAGTTTCCATAGCCTCCCAGAAAATTGCAGCCAGCTAGGAAACCAAGTGTGTGAGCACACAAGCTTGTGGGGGGCATTTTACATTCAAACCAGGCCGCCCCCCCTCAGGAGATGGAGCTTAATTTTCTTCACCGTACATGTGGCTGGACACAGGGACAGTTTCTAAAGAATATAACAGAGTTCATTATGACAGAAGTGACAACATGCGGCTTCTGGGACAGGTCAGGAGAGGCATGGGACCATTTCTCTGCTCTCTCTCTGACCATTCATGGTGTGGGAAGCCAGCTGCCATGTTACAAGGGCCCTCAAGTCCACTCAGCTTGAAGGTCACTGAAGCTTCCCACCAACCATTGACACTCACTCCACAGGCCTGTGAGTAGACTCCGGGGAGCAGTTCCTCCAATCCCCTCAAACTGTTAAGTAACTGCACCCCAGCTGACCACTGCCTGCTGCTCCAGTGTAGAAGGGGAGCATGAACCCAGCTAAATTAAGTTCCTTCTCCAGCTTGACCCCCCAAAAATCATTATGGTAAGAGATGATAAAATTTTTTTGTCTTTTTGAGACAGGGTCTCCCTGTAGCCCCAACTGTCCTGGAACTGACTATGTAGACCAGGCTGGCCTTGAACTCACAGAGATCCACCTGACTCTACTTCCCAAATGCTAGGACTAAAGGTGTGCGCTACCGCGCCTGGTGGAAATGGTAATTTTTTATTTGCTTGTTTTTTATTTCTTCTTTTATTAACTTTTTAATTTATTTTGTATGTGTATGAATGTACTGTCTGCATGTAGGTCTGTGCACCTGTGTCATGCAATGCCGTGGAGGTCAGAAGAGGGTGTTGGATTCCCCTGGAACTGGAGTTCTCCTGGAATTGGAGTTACAGATGGTTCTTAGCCCCCATGTGGGTGCTGGGGATTGAACCTGGGTCCTCTGCAAGAGCAGTTGGCACTCTTAACTGCTAGGCCATCTCTCCAGCCCCTGTTCTTTATTTCTTGAAACTATGTCTTGTATAGCCTAGGATGGTCTAGAGCTCACTATATAGCAAGTTCAGGCCAACCTTGAACTTCTGATCCTCCTACTTCCATCTGTCAAATGCTAAGACAGAAGGTGTTCTAGTTTGCTTTCAATTGCTTGACACGACACTCTGACAAAAACCAACTTGGGGAGGAAAGGGTTTATTCGGCTCTCAACTCCTGGGTCACAGTTTATCACTGAGGGAGTCCAAGGTAGGAACTCAGGATAGAAACCTGAGGCAGGAGCTGAAGCACAGGCCATGGAGGAACACTGCTTACTGACTTGCTCTCTAGCCCATGCTCAGCCTGCTTTCCTGTACAATACAGAACAACCTGCCCAGGAGTGGCACCATCCACAGTGGTCTGGGCCCTGCCACATCATACAACAATCAAGAAAATACCCCCACAGACATGGCCACAGGCCAGTCCAATGGAAACAATTCCCCAGTTGAAGTTCCCTCAACCCAAGTGTGTCAAGTAGACAACTAGAGCTATCCAGCACAAAAGGTTTGTGCCAACATGCCTCACTTGAATGTTTCTTATTCAAGTCATTATGTTTCGGGGGAAATGTGTCACATGTAGCAGGGAAGAGTGCAGGAGGAAAGGGAGATAGATCTTGGAGTTTGGGGCATGTACTAATTTGAGAAGCCTGGCAGAGGGAAGCGTTAGAAAGCATAGCATTGGCTGGGTATGGTGGCACCTGGAACCCCAACACTCAGGAGAAAGAAGCAGGAAGATCACAAGTTGCAGGCCTCGGTACTACAGAGGGAGTACAAGAGCCCGGGCTAAGTGGCAAGACCCTGTCTCAAAACAAAGAAATTATAGTATTATTGGTTCTGGGAGGTTAGCTAAGTGAGAAAGCCCTTGACTAACAAGCACTGTCCTTAAAGTCCTCCCAGTTCACAAAACTGTTTTGGCCAAGTTGATTTTTGAAGTGCCTTCCAGCCAGGCAGAGCTAAGAAGCAGTGGTTTGGTATGGTCTCCATGGCTGGAGAAAGGATGGAGCATGCCTGGAATGCAGCAAGTGTGGACAGCCAGCCGTGGGCAGTCAGGGAAAAGATGAGCCAAGCATGGCAGGAAAGCTAGGCCATGGAGAAGCCAAGAGTGTCCCAAGATGGAAAGAGCAGGCAAAGTTCAGAGAAGCGCGGCTGGAGAGATGGCCTAGCGGTTAAGAGCAGGTGAGGGCTGGAGAGATGGCCTAGCGGTTAAGAGCGCCGACCGCTCTTACAGAGGACCCGGGTTCGATCCCCAGCACCCACATGGCGGCCGAAAACCGTCTGAAACTCCAATTCCAGGAGAACTCCAGTTCCAGGGGAATCTGATACCCTCTTCTGACCTCCGCGGCGTTGCACGACACGGGTGCACAAACCTGCATGCAGACAGTACATTCATACACATACAGAAATAAATAAAATTTAAAAAAAAAAACAAACACAAAAAAAAGTAAAAAAGAGACAGTGTAATCCGGCTGGAGAGAATAAAAGCTCACTTAAAGCTCAGCAGCGGTGAATCCAGGCTGGAGAGATGGCCTAGCGGTTAAGAGCAGGGAATCCAACACCCTCTTCTGACCTCTGCAGCACTGCACGACACGGGTGCACAGACCTACATGCACACAATACATTCATACACATAAATAAATTAAATTAAAAAAAAAGTTCAGAGAAGCAACATTTCCAGTGCCTTAAATGTCCAGCACTTTAATACAGTCTCTCTGGTCATGGTGACACACTCCTGTAAATGCCAAGTACATGGAAGGCTGAGGTGAGAGGATGGAGAGTTCAAGGCTAGCCTAAGCTACATAACAAGACTGTGTCTCAAAGAACAGAAGAAGAGAAATAGAGTCTTTTATTCAATCCTCACAGTAACTCTGTGTGGTACATTGGGCAATCTCCATTTCATAGCTAGGGAGACTTAACAAGATCACAGAGTCTGCGGAGTAGCGGTGGCTGGGTGGACACCGAAAGCCAGGTTGTCCACCATAAAGGGTAGGTAGACCTCAATCGGCCTGCTTGCCTTTTGTGTCTCACTTTTAATGCCGTTCCTGTGGACTTTTGTGTCTGACTGTAAGAAAATTTATCCAATGTGGCCCATCAATAGAGTATTTCCCAGAAGGGGAGCAAAGAAATAAGTGTGGGGTCAGATAGTGCTCCCTACAGAGTGAGAAAGGCAAAGCAGAGGCCAGGAAATCCATGCCTTTTGCCTTTTAAAGGAGCAGCAGCATGCAAATCATATTCAAAACACTATGCAAATGATATGCAAATTGGGGTAAGAATGAGCATCTGTTATTTCTGATTCAACAGCTCAGGCACTTTTGGGTGAGCCCTCCCCAGCCTTCTCCTAGGGTTGCCAGGGTCAGGAACCCCAAGAGAAGGGCTTGCTAAATGAACAAGAGAAATGGATGTGTCTGCCTCAAGGACAGCAGGGCTCTGGGTAGGAGAGGACGCCCTGCCTACTGCCTGGAGGTCAGTCATTTACTCACACATTCCTCTGACCAGTGCTTGAGAATCTCTTGCTCATTGTGAGGGCTGAGACAGATATGGGAGACAAATGAGAGTCTCACTGTTTCTAAGGTCTGCATGCATCCTGTCTAAGCAGGGGAAATACACAAAGTGTCTTCTAGAGTCTCAACCTACCTCAGTGCTGTGGACATTTTCTTGGGCTTCATATCTTTGTTTCTTGTACCTCATACGCTGTTTAGCAGCATCCTGGGTGACCCACTAAATAAATGGCAGTAACAACCCCTGACCTGTAACAAACAAAAATGTCCACAGACATTGCCTAGTGTCGGAGAGAGTGCAAAATCACCCTGATGACCATTCAAGCCAGAGATGGTAGTACACGCATGTCATCCCTTGGGAGGATGAGGAATTCAAAGTCATCCTGTACTGCATAGCAAGTTAGAGGCCAGCCTGGGCTATATGAGATGCTGACTCAAAAACAAAACAAGCCAGATGTTGTGGCACAGGCTTTTAATCCCAGCACAGCAGAGGCAGGCAGATCTGTGTGAGATCAGGCCAGCCTGGTCTATATGGGGAGTTCCAGGCCAGTTGGGGCTACAGGGAGACCCTGTCTCAAAAAAGGCCAAAAAACAGCAGGGCGTGGTGTCACTCACCTTTAATCCTAGCACTTGTGAGGCAGAGGCAAGAGGATCTCTGTGAATTCAAGGCCAGCCTGGTCTACAGAGCGAGTTCCAGGACAGCCAGAGCTACAGGGAGACCCTGTCTCAAAAAGACCAAAAAAAAACCCAAAAACAAAACAAAAGCTCCACTCAGATATCTATGGTCATGAACCCTTTGTGTGAGTCAGCTCAGGACTCCCTCAGCTAAGGACAGCATACGGACTCACTCTTCATACTTTTTTATTTTAACATTGTGGAGAGCAGGCTTTCAAAGTTTTTTTTTAGACAGGCATGGTGGTGCATCCCTGTAATCCCAGCAATGGCCAGGCAGAGGCAGGAGGATTGCTTCAAGATTGAGGCCATATGGCTTACATAGAGAGACTTTGTCTAAAAAACATTAATAATAAACTGGGCATGGTGGCACATGCCTTTTAATCCCAGCACTCTAGAGGCAGAGGCAGGTGGATCTCTGTGAATTCAATGCCAGCCTAGTCTACATAACAAGTTCCAGGGTAGTTGGGGTTACATGGAGACCCATCTCAAAAGGACCAAAAATTAAGTAAATGAATAAATAAATAAATAAATAAATAAGTACTAAAAACAAAAAAGTCAGCTTAGTTGTTTGAATACCAACTTTCTCAAAGCCCTGGATTCAAGGCCAGGCATAGCATAAATCAGAAGTGGTGGCATACGTCTGTAATCCCAGCATTTCAGAGGTAGAGGCAAGAGGATCAAAAGTTCAGGATATTCTTGGCCACACAGAACCTTAGAGGCCAGCCTGGGCTACATGAGATCCCTTATCAATAAAAAAATTTTCCCCTTCTAATGTCTTTCCATATAACATAGCCTTACAATCATGGCCAGCGTACACGCTGCATATACTGGGACTCAGTCCAGCCACAGAGATTCTTGGGGAATAATCAAGGTCACCCCCAAACTAAATGCCTCCCTACAGAGCCCTCTGGGTTTACGAGGCTGCTCTTCAGCACCTTTGCCCTGTTCTGAGTTATTGGTTGGCACTGGTGGGCTACAGGCTCCATGCCTGCTTCTGTAACTCCCCTTGTATTTGGCTGCAGCTCCCAGGAGTTCAGAAAGTAGATTTTGCTGATCAGTGTTTTCCCAGCGGTGCCCTGCCAAGCCCCAGAGGGACCTCTGAAAGTCCCCGGGGTGGTGGAGGGGAAGGCGGGGGCAGAGCCACCCCAGCAGCTTGGCCCTTGCAAGCTTTATTTCTCTGAGCTTCTCCATGCCACTCTGCTTTGGACAAAAAGTCCCAAAGGGCAGTCGGAAACCACTGAGCTAGATAGATGGGGAGTTAGGAGTGGAGGGACCTCCTCCTACAAGGAGTATGCCCTTGTGTGGCTTGGTGGCCCTGGGATGGCTCTTGGAGGCCCCCTCAGCTTAGCTTCCTTCCCAGCTCCTGGAACTGGCAGGAACAGAAGGTGGACAAGAGACAGAACACTGTGCCTAGAAGGGAGCCCTGTGTATCTGTACCAAGAATGGGCAGGAGGGGCAGACCAAGCCTCCAGGCATCCACACCAGGCCATGATGCCCAAGACACCAGGGTTCCTAACAAACTACATCCCATAACAGACTCAACTAACAGAAGGAACTGAGGCTTAATACCAGGAAGAACTTCCCTAAGTTGGGAGTAAATATGAACCTGTTTGGAGTGGGAAGCTATTGCACTTGCAAACTGAGGGAGACTCACATCCACCCTCCATCCATGCCGCTCCCTCCTCCGCCCCAGTCCCATCAGGGTTGGGTCCCAGAATCCTGCAGAGATAAACCTCCAGGCCCTGAAATTCACAAGGGATGGAGCCAGACATGGGCCATGCCCATCTCATTGCCTGAGAACCCTTCTGTCCAGAGCCTTGCCAGGCACCATGGGATGTGTGGGGATCTTGTTCCCCAGAGGCCTGGGGGATGGAGCGGGCTCTCCCGGACCATTGAGCCCTCCAGACACAGGCACAATCAGGCATTTCATGTCTCACAAGGGTCAGAATGAAAGGCCAGTGTCTGTCTGCCCCTCCACCCCCTTCCAGCTCCAGATTTTTCCATCTGCCCCTGGGTCACAGCCTCCCCTTTCTTGCTCCGTTCCCCTCTAGCTCCCCTGTGTCCTTCACAGATCACTGGAAACAGAAAGGCTGTTTTTCATTCTCTGCGTGGCTGACGCTGTCTCTGCTCCACAACATGCCAGGGAGGACGTGAGTTGCTGATGGCCCTGCCTTGTCACACACAGGAACCCACACAGTTCGGGGACCCTGGTGTTGCTTAGCACAGCACCAGCCAGACCTGCTGATCCAGTCCTCTACTTCTCCCTGGTCTGCTGGCTGCTCTGTGGGCCCTGAGCACTCCATGGAGTCTCAGGGTTTCTTCCCACTAGAGATTTTCCTAACACAGAGATGACCAAGACCTGATGGAGCCACTGGACCCAGAAGCTATCCCCACCACCACAAGGAAGGGATGCTCTCTGGGCAGACTGCAGGGGCCCGTCTCCAAAACAGTCTCCCTAGTGCCACCCATCCCCAATGCCAAAGCCCCCACAAACAGGTAGGAACTGGTATCATTATTCTCTGGGCTCCCAGACATTGGTCCCATCACCACCACTGCCACCTATAAGCAACCAATCTAGGGCCTGACATTCTGTTGGCTTCACACCACCTCCCAGAGCGCCCAGCCAGAAGCATTTCCTGGATAAAATATTAAACATGCAAATCTGAGACAGCGCCTTAACAAGCGAGCGACAGACTGCACGACCACAGCCTGGCAAAGGAGACGCACGCCATCCGGGGGTGGGGGTGGTATATATAGACACAGACTTTGAATCTATCTGCACAATGTGTGCGAGGCAGAGCATCGCTGGTGGAAAAGTACCACAGCAGCCTCCAGCTGGGGTGGCCTGAGGGCGGAGGAGGAGGCTGGCGGGAGGGGGTCAGAAGGAGCCCCTAAGCCAAGCTCAGAGTGGGGGCCACAAAAGGCCTTTGTGCTTGCATTCTGTGCAGAGGGGCCTTCGGCCTCTGAGGAAGAACAGGAGGCTGGTTAGAGGCCTCAGGGAGGAAGAGCAGGAGCCATTACAGAGAAGGAGGGGCCTGGGATCACAGGGAACACACCTCAGCCCACCTGCAGCGCAGGGTCTCTACCACCACAGCGCGCTGCCCAGGGTGCCATGGAGTTCACGTGGATGGCCCGGTTGGGTTTGTGCCTTGGACCAGGCTGACGTTAGTTGACCATGGTGCTTCTGAAATGGGACCCCCAGGGATATTGCTGATGATGCTGATTCTACCCACAAGGACTGGTAGAGCCTGAATCTGTTTCCTGAAACTTACTTGGTCCATGTGAGATCTAGCCTAACCAGAGATAAACGTCTGCTAGGAAGGAGAGCCTCAGGAGATCTCTGTTAGTGCCTGTGCACACAGAGCCCACAGATATCTGAGGGTCTTGAAACCCAATGGGGTTCAGCCTAAGGAGAGGGCCCCATAGTGTGTGTGACCCTGTGAGTGGCATCTGACCCCAGCATCCAGCAGGCTTAGGGCCAAGGACCCTATGGTACCTACATTGTCTGGCAGCGATGTGCGAGTACCGGGTCAGAATGACAGAGAGCCCATAGAGCCCACACTGAGATGAGCTCACAGGGCCTGGAGCGACAAGGTGCCAAGCCCTAAGGTTGATACAGGGTGCCCATGTCACTTTAGAATATCACAGAGCCCATTTGGGATCAGACTGAAGGGAGCTCATTTTATCTGAGTTGGAACCTGTACTGGCCACAGGAGTCTGGACTGAGGAGAACCCACAAGACAGCCCTTTTTTGGCTAAGGTGGCACAGAGCTCAAAAAGGAGCCTCTGACCTAGAAAGGGCCAGCAGTCCAGATGGGCCTGGGAAGTGGGGGCTCTCCTCAGACCCCCAGGATGTGGAAGACAGGAAGGCAAGTCTGGAGGAGGCTGGAGAGAAGAAGAGCAGGCCCCAGGGAGGCTGCCAGCTCCGGGCTGCTGTAAATCGCCTGCTGCTGTGGGCTGAGTGCGACTTGGCTGCGCCTGATGGAAGGTGCCCAGAGAAGGTGCTGTTGCTTCTGTGCCAGCTCAGACTGAGGAGGAAGTGGGAAGCAGAGACAGGGTGGGCACAGGGCCCTGGCACAGGGAGAACAGGAGGCCTGGCACCAAGAGAATTGACTTCCCTATCCAGGACACTGACCTTCACACTTCAGCTCCCATTATACCCATGGCACATGGGACAAATGGAACAAGGGCTGACAAATCTGAAGTGGATGGGTGACCAGCACTGCAAGGACAGAGAGCAGGCTCCTCCCTGGCTGGTAAACTCTCCTCCCAGGGGTAGGAGGCTTTTTGCATGGCATAGATCTGTGGGTAGGTGCCCTGACCACCTGTGTGTCATTCCTCAGAGGCCAAGAAAGCACAGCTGGAGCAGCAGCTGGAGAGAAGGTGACACAGCTTTGTCTTGTCCTCTGGTCCATCAGTCAGATGACCCCTCGGTCCTCGTCCACACCTGGAGTCTACCTGCAGCTCTCCCTAAGAGCAAGTAGGTGCAGGGGAGATGAGGTGAGAGAGAATCTATTGCTCTAACAGGTTTGAGGGCACTGGGCTGTCAGGTGGGATAGCAGCATTTTTTTTTTTTTTTGGTCTTTTCGAGACAGGGTCTCCCTATAGCCCCAGCTGTCCTGGAACTCACTCTGTAGACCAGGCTGGCCTTGAACTCACAAAGATCCACCTGCCTCTGCCTCCTGAGTGCTAGGATTAAAGGCATGCACCACCACGCCCGGCGACAGCATCATTTTTAAAAAAACATTTTTTATTGAGCTTTTGTACATTTCATACAACAGTTCCTGGTCAAATTTATACCCTTCCTCTATTCATGCCCCTCCCCCAAATAAGGTCACAACTGGCCAAGTTTTAGAGAATAAGAGGCTGCAGAGTGTGTGTCCCTGAATGAGACTCCTATATTAAACCTCATCCACCCACAGTTTAGGGACCACTGCAGAAGAGGGTGGGGAGATTGTGAGAGCCACGGTTGGTCCGTGAACATAAGGAAACAGGCTTCAGGCCACTGGAAGCTTACACATGGTACTGCCAAGCACAAGACCCATGCCAACGCAACTAGACAAGGGCCTAGAGCGCAATCAGACAAAGGGCCCGGAGTGGATTGAGAGAACCGGGTGGTGGCTAGCCCTAGCCTGGGAACTATTGGAGACCGGCCTTTTTTTTTTCTTCAGGGAAGAGGGGAAGAGGAGACTTTTTTAAGTGCTTGTTTTCGCTGGGCATGGTCGTGCACACCTTTAGTCCCAGCACTCAGAAGGCAGAGGCAGGTAGATTGTGAGTTCAAGTCCACTCTGGGCTATGTAACAAGTTTCAAGCCCCTGGGGAGCTACTGGGAAAAACCCTGTCTCAAAAAGACAGAAGAGAGAGAGAGAGAGAGAGAGAGAGAGAGAGAGATATTTATTTAATGTATGTGTTCACATGTGTACAGAGGCCAGAAAAGACCATCAGACCCCTGGAGCTGGAGTTACATTACAGGTTGTGAGCTGGTGGCCTGGCCGACATGGGTGCTGAGAACCAAAGTCGGATCCTCTTCAAGATTAAGTGCTCTTAACCACTGTGCTGGATAGCTTTCGTGTCAACTTGACACACCTGAGTTGAGGGAGCCTCAACTGGGGAATTGGCTCCACTGGACTGGCCTGTAGCACGCTGCATGTGGAGTATTGTCTTGATTGTTGAGCAATGTGGGAGGGCCCAGCCCACTATGGGTGGTGCCACCCCTGGGCAGGTTGTAGTATAAGAAAGCAGCCAGCCAGCGGGGCTGGAGAGATGGCCTAGCGGTTAAGAGCACCGACCTTTCTTGCAGAGGACCCGGGTTCGATCCCCAGCACCCACATGGCGGCTGAGAACCGTCTGAAACTCCAACTCCAGAACTCCAGAACTCCAGTTCCAGGGGAATCTGACACCCTCTTCTGACCTCCGCGGCCTTTCGCGACACTGGTGCACAAACCTCCATGATGACAGTACATTCATACACATACAGAAATAAATAAAAAAATTAAAAAAAAAAAAAAAAAAAAAAAAAAAAATCGGAAAAGCAGCCACAAAAAAAAAAAAACCAAAACAAAACAAAACAAAAAACTAATAAGCCGGGTGTGGTGGCGTAAGCCTTTAATCCTAGCACTCGGGAGGCAGAGGCAGGTGGATCTTTGTGAGTTCAAGGCCAGCCTGGTCTACAGAGTGAGTTCCACGTCAGCTGGGGCTACAGGGAGACCCTGTCTCGAAAAGACCATTAAAAAAAAAAAAGAAAGAAAGAAAGAAAGCAGCCAGACCGGGCATGGTGGCACACGCCTTTAATCCTAGCACTCAGCACTTGGGAGGCAGAGGCAGGCGGATCTTTGTGAGTTCAAGGCCAGCCTGGTCTACAGAGTGAGTTCCAAAACAACTGGGGCTCCAGGCAGACCCTGTCTGGAAACAAGCAAACAAACAAACAAAATAAATAAACCAGGCTGGGCATGGGCCAGAGGAGCAAGCCAGTAAGAAGCATTCCTCCATGGTCTGTGCCTCAGCTCCTGCCTCCAGGTTCCTGCCCTGAGTTCCTACCTTGGGCTACCCAAGTGATGAATTGTGACCCTGTGACCCAGGAGATGTGAGCTAAATAAACCCTTTCCTCCCCCAGTTGGTAGTGGTCAGTGTGTTTTGTCACAGCAATTGAAGACAAACTAGAACAGAAATTGGTACCAAAGAATGGACTATTGCTGTGACAGACCTGACCTTGGTAAGGGGGAGGATTGTTGAAGCATTTGGAACTTTGGGCTAGAAAAATTCATTGAGAGCCTGGAGAAATGGCTCAGCAGTTAAGAGCACCCACTGCTCTTGCAGAGGACACAGGTTCAATTCCCAGCACCCACATGGCAGCTAAGAACCGTCTTTAACTCCAGTTCCAGGGAAATTAGATGCCCTCTTCTGACCTCCGAGGCATTGTATGACACAGGTGCACCAACCTACATGTGGACAGTACATTAATACACAAAAAATAATAAATAAATATTGGGGCTACAGGGAGACCCTATCTCGAAAGACCAAAAAAACAAATTTAATTAATTAATTAATTAATTAATTAAGAAAAAGAAAAGAAAAATTATTGAATGCCTAAAGATCATTGCTGTGTAACTTGGAACAGTTATGCTGAGCCATAACGCGCCAGGCCAGGATCGAAAGGTTATTCCTGGACAAACTGTCAGCCCATGAAAGGAAACAGCCAGAATTGACCAGAGTCCAAGTCAACAGCTCCAGAGAGAGTGGACTGTTTTACCTCTCATCCACCTGTGCCCCTTTTCTAAGCCTAGGGAACAACCTGCGGAAGAGGGGGCGTGGTGGAATGTAAGGGCTGCGATTGGGGTGAATGGTGAAACTACAGCAATGTAGTCTGGACACTCATTTGATCAACTTGATTGAACAAACAACCTGTCACCCCCCACTGGATGGTGGGGCTGTAGGTGTTTGGGCACAACAGCCTGCAGATAGATTTTGCATGAAGGATGCTTGTACTCATGGATTATCACTTATAGCTAAAAATGAAAAAAAAAAAAACAGAGAAAGATGCAGGACAGTTATGGCAGAATGCATGATCTGGGATGGGGGGGGGGGGGGGGGGAGGGAAAGGGAAATAAGCCTGAACTGAATTGGAAAAATGTATGAAATACACAAAGCATCAATAAAAACTAATTAAAAAAAAAAAAAACAGTTATGCTGAAAAGGTTGTAAACAATGCAGGCCTGGCTTGTGAAGCTTCAAGGGGAAGCAGAAAACATCAGGGCTGTTGGTATATTTTTGTTTTGTTTTGTTTTGTTTTGTTTGGTCTTTTTGAGACAGGGTCTCCCTGTAGCCCCAGCTGTCCTGGAACTCCTGGAACTCGCATTGTATACCAGGCTGGCCTTGAACTCACAAAGATCCGCCTGCCTCTGCCTCCCAAGTGCTAGGATTAAAGGCGCGCACCACCACACCCGGCTAATATTTTGAATTAAGAATCTGTGGGTTCTGGTCAGCTGGGAATCAGCTGTAAGTAACAAGAGACCAGAACCTGAAGTGAAACCTTTGTTTAACTGGGACAACTGATGCTGGTTAGCTGGGGCTGAAAAAATCAGCTGTAGGTAACACGAGACCAGCATCACTGTGGTGAAATCTTCTGGGAAGAATTTCTTCAGGGTCAGCACACAGAAGTTGTGGTCCAGAAGGGGCCTGAGCCTCCATGTCAAGCCAGAAGCAGGACTTGGTAGTATGTAAGAAATCTCCTATATGTTCTGGTGTTGAAATTTGAAGGGGTCAGAGAGAGCAGCCGAGGTTTGACTGTGAGAGGCCAGGAAAGACCATTGGTGGAAATGCACCCTCAGTTGCAGTGAAGACCCCAGGATTGCAGGGGTCATGGAGAGAAGTTGAGGCTTTGCACCAGGAGAGGTCAGAAGAGACCATTGGTAAAGGTGCTGCCTCAGTTTCAGTGGAGACCCCAGCCAGGACCATGGGACAACCACCAAGAGCAGCAGCAGGTGTGGAATGGAGCTGGCCTGGGCCTGCGAGATGAGCTGTGTGTGTCACAGACGGCAGAGTCAGAGAAGGGAGCTGCTTTTGGAGCCCAGAAGATCGTGAGTGAATCCCAGATGTCCAGCCTTGAGCTACTCTGCTGGACTTAGGTTTTGCTTAGGTACCTGATTCTTCCCTTTGAAATAAGACAGTACTTGTTTTTTTTTTTTGTTTTTTTTTTTAATTTTTTTTTTAATTAATTTTATTTCTGTATGTGTATGAATGTACTGTCTGCATGCAAGTTTGTGCACCCGTGTCGTGCAATGCCGCAGAGGTCAGAAGAGGGTGTCGGATTCCCCTGGAACTGGAGTTCTCCTGGAATTGGAGTTTCAGACGGCTCTTGGCCGCCATGTGGGTGCTGGGGATCGAACCCGGGTCCTCTGCGAGAGCGTCGGCGCTCCTAACCGCTAGGCTATCTCTCCAGCCCGACAGTACTTGTTTTTGATTTTACCCCACAGTTAAGAGACTTTTAACAAACTGTGAACGTTTAAGTGTTTGGACTTTTTTTTTTTTTTTTTTTTGGTCTTTTTGAACAGGCGAGTACTCCCGTAATCCCAGCTGTCCTGGACTCACTCGTAGAGCCAGACTGGCCTTGAACTCACAAAGATCCACCCCACTCTGGCCCTCCCCGAGTGCTAGGATTAAAGCGGCTGCGCCACACGCCCGGCTTTTTTTTTTTTTTCAATATGTGTATGAATGTATTCTGTCTCATGTAGGTTTTGTGCACCGTGTCGTGCAATGCCACAGAAGTCAGATAGAGGGTGTCAGAATTCCCCTGGAACTGGAGTCAAGACCGTTCTCAACCACCACCGTGTGCGTGCTGGGTGATCGAACCTGGGTCCTCTCTGCTAGGCAATCGTCTCCGCTCTTTTTTTTTTTTTAATTTTTTATTTATTTCGTTATGGTGTATCATGTGACTGTCTGCATAGGGTCTAGTGCACCCGTGTCAGCAATGCCGCGAGGTCCGAAGGAAGGGTCTTGGGATTCCCCATAGAGCTGGAGTTCTACCTGGAACTGGAGTTTTCAGACGGCTCTCGGGCCACCTGTTGGGTGCTGGGGATCGAACCCGGGTCCACTGTCAAGAGTGGTCGGCAGCCTCTGGACGCTTAGGGCCAATCTCTCGGTGCTTCTTCAACCTTCCTGGGCATCCCTCCTGCCAACCCCCTCCCCCCCCTTTCTTTTTTTTAATGGATAGCTAGACATGCTGGTGCAAGCCTTTAATTTTTTTAATTATTTATTTATTTTTATTTTTTGTATTTTTGAGACAGGGTCTCCCTTTTAGTCCCAGCTGGCCTGGAACTCGCTCTGTAGACCAGGCTGGCCTTGAACTCACAGAGATCCACCTGCCTCTGCCTCCCAAGTAATAGGATTAAAGGCGTGCGCCAGCATTTTATTTATTTTTTTTATGTGTATGAATGTACTGTCTGCATGTAGGTTTGAGAACAGTCTGTAACTCCAATTCCAGGAGAACTCCAATTCCAGGAGAACTCCAGTTCCAGGGGAATCCGAGACCCTCTTCTGACCTCTGGGGCATTGCACGACACGGGTGCACAAACCTACACATAAAAAATAAATAAAAATTTTAAAAAAAGGAACTGTGGGACTTTTAAGGTTATACTGTCTTTTTTTCAATTATTTATTTTTTATGAGTATGAATGTACTGTCTGCATGTAGGTCTGTGCACCTGTGTCGTGCAATGCCAAAGAGGTCAGTGGAGAGCGTCAGATTCCCCTGGAACTGGAGTTAAAGACGGTTCTCAGTCGCCACGTGGGTGCTGGGAATCGAACCTGGGTCCTCTGCAAGAGCAGTCAGCGCTCTTAACCACTAGGGCCATCTCTCCAGCCCCGGTTGTACTGTCTTATGTTGTGATTAATGTTAACATCATACCTTGGGGACAAGAAATTTAAAGGTGATGGTTTAATAGTGATGTGTTTTGTGTGTCAAGTTGACAAGTGGTCAATTGTGCTGGATAGCTTTAGTATCAACTTGACACATCTGGGTTGAGGGAGCCTCAATTGGGGAATTGGCTCCATTGGACTGGCCTGTGGCCACATCTGTGGAGTATTGTCTTCATTGTTGGGCAATATGGGAGGGCCCGGCCCACTATGGGTGGTGCCACCCCTGGGCAGGTTGTTGTGTACAGTATAAGAAAGCAGGCTGGGCATGGGCCAGAGGAGCAAGTCAGTAAGAAGCATTCCTCCATGGCCTGTGCTTCAGCTCCTGCCTTGAGCTCCCTAAATGATGAACTGTGACCTGGAAAATGTGAGCCGAATAAATCCTTTCCTCCCCAAGTTGGTAGTGGTCAATGTGTTTTGTCACAGCAACTGAAGACAAACTAGAACCACCACTGAGCCATCTCTCTAGCTCCCCTATTTTATTTTGTTTATATTATTATATGTGTATGAGTGTATTCCCTGCATGTTGGTAAGTGTACCTGTGTCATGCAATGCCCATGGAGGTCAGAAGAGGGCATTGAATCCCCCGGAACTGGAGCTACAGACGGTTGTTAGCTGCCATGTGGATGCTGGGGACCAAACACAGGTCCTCTGGAAGAGCAGCCAGTGCTCTTAACCTCTGACACATCTCTCTAGTCCCTGTTTTTTTGTTTTGTTTTTGTTTGGTTTTTTTGTTTAATATATTATTTTTTATGTGTATGAGTGTACTGTCTGCATATAGGTTGGTGCACCTGTGGTGTGCAGTGCTGCAGAGTTCAGAAGAGGGCATCGGATTCCCCTGGAACTGGAGTTAAAGAAGGTTCTTAGCCGCCATATGGGTGCTGGGAATTGAACCCGGGTCCTCTGCATATAATATGTAGACAAAGTTTGGACAAATTTGGATACCTGTTAAACTCACATCAACTAAATATACATTAATTGAATATAGACCCGTGTCCCCCTCCCAACCCTCCCACCCCACCAAATTTGCCATTTCACTCAGTTCTTTGATGCAGTCTTTTCTGTTGGTGGTGGTGGTGTTGTTCTTTCCAATATGCATCACTCCCCACAAGAAATATTTACAACTGGGTTATTGGTGCTAGCATCCACAGATGAGGGATACCATTTTTCGTTTGTTTTTCTGGGACCATGTTACTTCACTTCACATAATATCTTCTAGTTTCATCCATTTACCTGCAAAGTTCATGATGTTGTCTTTTTTTACTGCTTCATAGAACTCCATTGTGTAGATATACCACATTTTCTCTATCCACTACTCCTCAGTTGAGGGGCACTTGGGTTGGTTCCAGCTTTTTGCTATTGTGAACAGAGCTGCAATAAATATAGCTGTGCGTGTATCTCTGCAGTAAGATGAGTCTTGTGGGTATATACCCAGGAGTGGTATGACTGGGTCAGATGACAAGTTCATTTTGAGTCTTCCAAGGGCTCTCCACACTGCTTTCCACAGTGGCTGTACATTCCTACCAGCAATGGATGAGTGTTTCCCTTTCCCTACGACCTCTCCAGCACTTGATATCATTTGTTTTCTTGATCCTAGCCAGTCTTATCGGAGTGAGATGATATATTAAAGTGGTTTTCTTTTCATTTAAATTTTTTTTAATTTTTATTTATTATTATTATTATTATTATTATTATTATTTTGGTCTTTTTCGAGACAGGGTCTCCCTGTAGTCCCAGCTGTCCTGGAACTTACTCTGTAGACCAGGCTGGCCTTGAACTCACAAAGATCTGCCTGCCTCTGCCTCCCAAGTGCTAGGATTAAAGGCGTGCGCCACTACGTATTTTTATTTATTTATTTATTTTTTGGTCTTTTTGAGACAGGGTCTCCCTGGAGCCCCAGCTGACCTGGAATTCGCTCTGTAGACCAGGCTGGCCTTGAACTCACAAAGATCCGCCTGCCTCTGTCTCCCAAGTGCTAGGATTAAAGGCGTGCACCACNTCAGCTGTGATGAAATGGGTAGAGATGGCTCAGTGGTTTAAGAGCACTGACCAGCTTTTGCAGAGGACCCGGGGCTTGAAATCCAGCACCCTACTGGCAAGCTAAGAATGTCTTAGGCCCCAGGTGTATTGGCAAATGCCTTAATCCCAGCACTCAGGGACAGAGTGCCAGGCGAGATCTCTGTGAGTTCAAGGCCAGCCTGGTCCTATCTAGTGAGCTCCAGGCCAGCTGGACTAAAGGGAAACCCCGTGTCTCACTCAAAAAGACAAAAGAGAAAAAAAAAAAAAAATGACATTATGAACTTTGGCAGGTAAATGGATGGAACTAGAGAACATTATGCTAAGTGAAGTAACAGTCCCAGAAAAACAAATGACATATGGTGTCCCTAATTTGTGGATGCTAGCACCAAATCCCCAGTTGCAAAGCAAACTAAGCATTGTCTATGTCATATTTCTTTTTCATATGAAAGCAGTGGTATGGTCAAAAGGTGAATCCCTTAATGGGCTTAAGAATTAACCTACCACTTATATTCAGATTTTGTAATATTGGTATATGGGTGGAGGATATATATGTATGCATATTTTAGAGTAATATAAATGTAAAGGGAAATGTGAGAAAAAAGATTGAGAAAAAGATGCATATACAATGGGGCTGGAGAGATGGCCTAGCAGTTTACAGGAGTGCCGACCGCTCTTACAGAGGACACCGGGTTCGATCCCCAGCACCCAATGGCGACTGAGAAACGTCTGTAGACTCACGGTCCAGACCCGAAACTCCAGTTCCAGGGGATCCTAGCACCTCTTCTGAACATCCGCGGCAATCGACGAACCGGTGAGCGACAACCTCCATGCAGACAATACATTCATCACACATACAAAAAATAAAATAAATAAAAATTTAAAAAAGAAAGTTTAAAACAGGAAGATGCAAATACATATGGCAGAATGCATGACTGGGGTAGGTGTGGGGGCATGGAAAGGGAAACTGAGAAACGATATACCTGAAATATGCAAAACATCAATAAAATATTGTCTGTAAAAAAAATTGGGGCTGGAGAGATGCGTCTCAGTGGTTAGAGCACTGACTGCTCTTGCAGAGGATGCGGATTCAATTCCTCAGCAACCCACATGGCGGCTAAAAAAAAAAAAAAACCGTCTTTAGTGCCAGGTGTGGTGGTTGCAGGCCTTAATAATACCAACACTTCGGGGAGGGCAAAGGCAAGGCAGGATCTCTGTGAGTTCAGGGCAAAGCCTGGTCTATAGAGTGTAGCTCTAGGCCAGCTGGGGCTAAAGGGAGACCCTGTGTCAAAAACATACAAAAAAAAAAAGAATGGGGACCTGGGAGCAGAAGTTGGAAAAGGGATGGGGAGCCCCCTTGGGAGGCCAAGGTGAGAGGACCCAAAGTTTGGGCCCTCTCTCAAAAATGATAAAAAAAGCCAACCTCAGTAGAACACACTTATAATCAGTTCTCCAGGAGCTGAAGCAGGAGGATTGCTGTGGATCAGTGGTGAATGTAGGCTACATAGCAAGACCCTGTCTTCAAGTAAATAAGTATTTTTAGATGGCTAGGCATGTGTTCTAGTTTGTCTTCAGTTGCTGTGACAAAACACACTGACCACTTACCAACTTGGGGAGGAAAGGGTTTTTCAGCTCACATCTCCTGGGCCACAGTTTCAAACTCAAGCAGAGCCCAACATGGAACTCCAGAGCAGGAACCTGGAGGCCAGACATGAGGCACAGGCCATGGAGGAAGCTTCTTTTTTTTTTTTTTTTTATTATTAATTTTATTTATTTCTGTATGTGTATGAATGTACTGTTTGCATGCAAGTCTGTGCACCCGTGTCGTGCAACGCCGCGGAGGTCAGAAGAGGGTCTCGGATTCCCCTGGAGCTGGAGTTCTCCTGGAATTGGAGCTTCAGACGGTTCTCAGCCGCCATATGGGTGCTGGGGATCGAACCCGGGTCCTCTGTAAGAGCAGTCGGTGCTCTTAACCGCTAGGCCATCTCTCCAGCCCAGAGGAATGCTTCTTACTGGCTTGCTCCCCTGGCCCATGCCCAGCCTGCTTTCTTGTACTGTACACAACAAACCTGTCCGGGGTGGCACCACCCATCCTGGGCTGGGCCTTCCCACATTGCTCAACAATCAAGACAATTCTCCACAGATGTGGCCACAGTCCAGTCCAATGGAGTCAATTTCCCAATTGAGGCTCCCTCAACCCAGGTGTGTCAAGTTGACACTAAAGCTATCCAGCACAGAGTGGTAGCAAACATCTTCAACCCAGCACTAGGGAGGCAGAGGCAGGCAGATCTCTGTGAATTCAAGGCCAACCTGGTCTACATAGTGAGCTCTAGGCCAGCTGGGGCTACAGGGAGACCCTGTCCAAAAAAAGACACCCCCCCCAAAAAAAAAAGTGTCATAAGGAATGTTTAGCTTAGTTTCTACCTCTAGTTCAAGTGAAATTCCAGGCCAGTGAGGACTCTGGAAACAACCACTTAGAGACCCCAGCTCTTTCCAATGTGCTTCTGTACTGCTCCCTAGAAACTGCCTTGGTCTCATGACTTGATGACCGCCTGCTGGGGCATGCCAGCCAGAAGGGGAAAGGGCAAAGGCAGGTGCCTTGGTCTCATGACTTGATGACCGCCTGCTGGGGCATGCCAGCCAGAAGGGGAAAGGGCAAAGGCAGGCAGGGAAGGCATACGCCACTGCCCCCTGCTGCCCACTGGTAGGAACGCAGCTGTGAAGCTACACTTGACTGCAAGGCTGGGAAGGAGCTGCTGGGCCACTGTGGACAAGTGTGCTCATGGACAAGTAGAGGCAGGGCAGGGGGGAGCGGGCTGCACCCCTCCTTGCTCCCTATCCACAATCGGGATTCTGTTCTTGGCGCCTCCTCTCTCTTCACACATCCTTGGGCCCAGCCCTGCCTCGTGGTACCCAGATCTCCCTCCACTGGCCACATCTAGGCATAGGAACACATGCTTATAATCCCCAAAGTTGGGAAGCTGAGGCAGGAGAATCAGGAGTTCAAGGCCAGTGTCATCTGAACAGCAACTTCCAGGCCAGACTGGAGTGATCTTTTCTCAACAAACTAAAGCTTCCTCCAGGAATCTGTCCTTCAACCCCTGTTCTTCCATATGGTCCATTGTGGCCCCAACCCCAGTAGTCTCCATCCCCGCTCTTGTCACCTGGACTTGGTCCCTTTGTTCACTGAGGTGGTAAGTTCCTCGGTGATACTCATTTCTCATGCCCACCCCTTAGCTGGGAGTGCAGAACTGTCAAGCCTTGAAACACTTACCTCTCTTTGATGTTCCTTTCAATTCTTTTTTTTTTTAATTTTGTTTATTTATTTTTTATGTGTATGAATGTACTGTCTGCATGTAGGTCTGTGCACCCGTGTCGTGCAATGCCGCGGAGGTCAGAAGAGGGTCTCGGATTCCCGTGGAACTGGAGTTCTCCTGGAATTGGAGTTTCAGACGGTTCTCAGCTGCCATGTGGGTGCTGGGGATCGAACCCGGGTCCTCTGTAAGAGCGGTCGGCGCTCTTAGCCGCTAGGCCATCTCTCCAGCCCATTCCTTTCAATTCTTAAAAGTTGTACCCATACTTTGTACATAAAGCCCAGCCCTGTGGCTGAGGATGTAGCTCAGTTGGCAGAGTGTTGTGTAGCATACATGAAGCCTTGGCTTCAATCCCCAGTACTCAATAAACTGGGCATGGTGATGCATGCCTGTAAACCCAACACGCAGGAGGTAGAGGCAAAAAGATCAATAGTTCAAAGTTGGCGCTGCCAGGAGAGATGGCTCAACAGTTAATAGCATTGGCTGCTCTTGCAGAGGATGCGGGTTCAGTTCCCAGCTCCCACATGGTGGTTAACAACCTTCCATAATTCCCAGTTCCAGGGGATCCAACACCCTCTATGGCCTCCATGAGCATGGGTGTACTTACACATATGCAGGCAAGACAATCATATACATGAAATTAAAATAAAAAATAAATAATTCAAAGTCGTCCTCAGCTACATACATAAAGAATCCCAGATCAGCCTGGGACATACGAGGCCCTGTCTTGCTGTGCCACCATGAGGACTTGAGTTCAGATCCAGTCCCCATATAAAAAGCTTGGCATTGGGGCTGGAGAGATAGCCTAGTGGTTGAGAGCACCAACTGCTCTTGCAGAGGACCCAGGTTCTATCCCCGGCACCCACATGGCGGCTAAGAACCATCTGTAACTCCAATTCCAGGAGAACTCCAGTTCCAGGGGAATCTGAGACCCTCTTCTGACCTCCGCGGCATTGCACGACACGGATGCACAAACCTACATGCAGAAAGTACACTCATACACATACAAAAATAAAAGAAAAAAAAAAAAAAAAAAAAAAAAAACTTGGCATTGCCGGTCATGGTGGCACACGCCTTTAATCCTAGCACTTGGGAGGCAGAGGCAAGAGGATCTCTGTGAGTTCGAGGCCAGCCTGGTCTACAGAGTGAGTTCCAGAACATCTGGGGCTACAGGGAGACCCTGTCTCGAAAAGACCAAAAAAAAAACCCAACAACTTGGCGTGGTCTCCATTGTACCTATAATCCCAGAACTGGAGGAAGGGGCAGGGGTAGGAGGGTGGCTGGGACTGGCTGTTTGCCTACTTAGCCAAAAATGCTAACTCCAGGTTTAGTTAAGAGAGAGACCAGCTCTCTTAGGAGAGTGATAGTGAGAGAGGAGGACACCTAAACATACACACACACACACACACACACACACACGCACACACACACTCACACACGCACACACACAATAAACAAATAACCAAACAAACCTTGGAAACAATTCAAGTTGCTGCTAGCGGGACATAATACCAGAGACCATTCAAATGAAGAGATGCCACATGGCACAAGAAAGGATCAACCACAGCTTCACTTTGCAACACTGATGGGTGACAGGAGCCATGATGGTGGGAGAACTGACTGGACCCCCCCCAGGGAAGTGTGTTCCTAGGTTGGGAAGGGACCACACAGTGTGGACACATGCAAATGTTTATCAAGCTAGACATTATGAACTTTGTCCATTTTGGGTGACCTTGCCTCTCTTTATTTACTGTTGTTTTTTGTGGTTCTGGAGATCAAAATCAAGACCTTAGGGCAGTTAGGCAAGCGCTAAGCTCCTGCACCTCCCTCAGCTCCTATTTTTTTAAGTGCTCTGATTTAAAATAAATCATCACGGGGGCTGGAGAGATGGCCTAGCGGTTAAGAGCGCCGACCGCTCTTGCAGAGGACCCGGGTTCGATCCCCAGCACCCACATGGCGGCCGAGAGCCGTCTGAAACTCCAGTTCCAGGAGAACTCCAGTTCCAGGGGAATCCGAGACCCTCTTCTGACCTCCGCGGCATTGCACGACACGGGTGCACAAACCTGCATGCAGGCAATACAATACAAAATAAAAATAAAAAAAAAAAATAAAATAAAATAAAATAAATCATCATGGGTAATATTTTGTTTGCTCTCTGCTGCTGTGATAAACACTGTGACCAAAAGGACCTTGGAGAGTAAAGGGTTATTTCATCTGACACTTCCAGCTCATGGTCCATCATGGAGGGCAGCCAGGACAGGAGCTCAAGCAAGAACAAAATCAGAGATCATGGCAGAACTGAAGAGATGGCTCAACAATTAAGAGCGCCGACTGCTCCTGCAGATGACCTGAGTTCAATTCCCAGCACTGGTGTGGCAACTAAGAACCGTCTTTAAGCCAGGTGTGGTGGCCCATGCCTTTAATCCTAGCACTCAGGAGGCAGCGGCAGGCAGATCTCTGTGAGTTCAAGACTAGCCTGGTCTACAGAGTGAGTTCCAGGCTAGCTGGGGCTACAGGGAGACTGTGTCTCAAAAAAAAAAAAAAATCCTGGCTCCCTTTCTGCCTCCTGCTCAGCCAGCTTTCTGTCTGTCTTTCTTTTTTTTTTTTTTAGCTAGATTTCTTTTTCTTTTAATTTTTTATTTATTTTTGTATGTGTATTGTATTGTATGTGTTGTATGTGTATTGTATCCCATACTGTCTGCATGTAGGTTTGTGCACCCGTGTCGTGCAATGCCGCGGAGGTCAGAAGAGGGTCTCGGTTTCCCCTGGAACTAGAGTTTTCCTGGAATTGGAGTTAAAGATGGTTCTTAGCCGCCATGTGGGTGCTGGGGATCGAACCCGGGTCCTCTGCAAGAGCAGTCAGTACTCTTAACCGCTAGGCTATCTCTCCAGCCCCGGCTAAGTTTCTTATACAGCCCAGCCCCATCTGCTTAGGGATGGAGCTGCTACAGTGGGCCGGACCCTCCCACATCAACCATCAATCAAGGTAAGGGCTCACAGACAGGGCCACAGGCCACTCTGGTCTGGAGAAGTCTCCATGTGAGGTTCCCTATTTTTCCTATGCTACCACAGGTACCCTTAAGCAGGTTCTGTGTTTTTGTGTCTCTGGCGCAGAGCTGTGACTTCTACAGATTGGTGGAAGGTGACCCACCTGATAACTGGTTGCTGCTAGGCTGATGAAACATGGCAGCACTGTAAACAATAAGAGGACTGTATCAGGGCCGTGAGATGGCTCACTGGGTAAAGGCACTGGCTATACAAAAGGCTAGCAACCTGAGTTCAACCCCTGGAACCCACACGAAGGAGGAAGGAGAGGAACGAACTTCACAAAGTTGTCCCCTGACCACCACAAGTGTTCCATGGCATGCTGTGCACACCCCTACACTGTGCATACACACACACTGCGCACACACTACGCGCACACACTGTGCACACACTGCTCACACACTGCAGACACACTGCACACGCTGTGCACACACACAATAAGAAAAGGAGCATTGTTTCCTCATTGCTGTGACATAAACAACTTAAGGATTTATTTTGGCTCTGAGTTTGGGGGTACGGCCCCTCGTGGCAGGGATGGCCTGGGGGTGGGAGTATGAGTTTTCCAGTCATATTTCCTCAGCAGTCAGGAAGAGCAAGAAACGAACAGTGGTAGTGCTCAGCTTTCCCTCCTCCCCCCCAAAAGTTGGGATTTGGAGACCCTGTCTGGAAAAGACCAGAAAAAAAAGAGCCAGGCGTGGTTGCGCATGCCTTTAATCCTAACACACTTGGGAGGCAGAGGCAGGCGGATCTTTGTGAGCTCAAGGCCAGCCTGCTCTACAGAGTGAGTTCCAGGACAGCTGAGGCTACAGGGAGATCCTGTCTCAAAAAGACCAAATAATAATAATAATAATAAAATAAAAAATAAAAAGTTTGGATTTATGGGGCTGGAGAGATGGCTCCGAGGTTAAGAACACTGGTTGTTTTCGCAGAAGACCCAGGTTCGAATCCCAGGATCTAAATGGCAGATAACAACCATCTGTAACTCAAGTTCCAGAGGATCCAATGCCCTCTTCTGACCTCTGCGGACACTGCACAACACGGGTGCACTTACACACATGCAGGCAATATACTCATACACATAAAATAATAAATTTTAAAAATTTTTCAAAAAAAGTTTGAATTTATGCCAGACATGGTGGCACACACTTTTCATCCCAGCACTCCAGACGCAGAGGCAGACAGATCTCTGTAAGAACAAGGCCAACCTGGTCTACAAAGCAAGGTCCAGGCCAGCTGGGGCTAAAAGGAGACCCTGTGTTAAAAAGACAAAAAAGGGCTGGAGAGATGGCCTAGCGGTTGGGAGCGCTGACTGCTCTTGCGGAGGACCCAGGTTCGATCCCCAGTGCCCACATGGCGGCTGAGAACCGTCTGAAACTCCAATTCCAACAGAACTCCAGTTCCAGGGGAATCCGACGCCCTCTTCTGGCCTCCGCGGCATTGCACGACATGAGTGCATGGACCTGCATGCAGACAGTACACTCATACACATACAAAAATAAATAAAATTTAAAAAAAAGAAATAAAAAAAGACAAAAAAAAGTTTGTATTTATTAGTATGTCTGTGTGTATATGTCTGTCTGTCTGTCTGTGTCTATGTCCATGTGTAAGGGGTGGTGACACCCATGCCTGAGGATAGATGTGGAGATCAGAGGACAATCTCACATGGATTGGTTCTGGGGATTGAATGCACTGGGCCTTGGTCTTAGGATACCAATGCCTTAATCTGCTGAGCCAACTCATCAGTTTTCTCTCTTTTTTTTTTTTTTTTTTTTTTTTTTTTNTCAAATAATAATAAAATTAAAAGTTATTGGATCTATGGGGCTGCGAGACACTGGCCCTCGCAGCGGTAAGACCACTGGTTGTTTCGGCAGAAGAACCCAGGTATCGAATCCAGCGATCTAAATTGGGCAGAGATAACGAACTCTGACTAAGTTTCCAGAGGAGTATCCAATGCCTTGTTCTGACCTCTAGCGCACTGCACAACACGGGTGCACTTACACACATGCAGGCAATAGTACCTACACATTAAATAGATAAATTTTAAAAATTTTTCAAGAACAGTTTGATTTATGCAGGACTGGTGCACCAACCACCTTTTGCATCCAGCACGTCCAGAACGCAGAGGCCATGACAATTCTCAGCAAGAACGAAGCAACCCTGGTCTACAAGCCAGTCCAGGCCAGCTGCTAAGGGTAGCCCCTGGTGTGTAAAAAGACCAAAAAGGGCCTGGCCGAGGCATCGGGCTAGGGTTGGGAGCGCTTGACCTGCTCTTGCGAGGGACCCAGGTTCGAATCACCCGCAGTGCCACTGCGGCTGGAGAACTTCGCTCGACTCCAGATCAACAGACACTCCCAGTTCGGGAATCCGGCGCCTCTGCTGGCCTCCGCAGGCATTGCAAACACGAGTACACTCACATACACACAAAAAAAAAAAAAAAAAAAAAAAAAAAAAAAAAAAAAAAATTAACAAAAAAGAAATAAAAAAAGACAAAAAAAAAGTTTGAATTATTCAATTAGTGATGATGTCTGTGCGTGTACTAGTGTCTGTCTGTCTGATCTGTGTCTATGGATGCCATGTGTAAGGGGTAGGTACACCCATGCCTAGAGGATAGGTGGAGATCACGAGACCACTCTCACATGGATTGGGTTCTGCGGAGTTGAAGGCACTGGGCCTTGGGTCTTAGGTACAAGAGCCTCTAATCGTGCTGAGCCAGCCAACCACGTTTTTCTCCCTCTTTTTTTTTATTTTTTTTTTTTTTTTGGTGTTTTCGAGACAAAGTCTCCCTGTAGCCCCAGCTGTCCTGGAACTGGCTCTGTAGACCAGGCTGGCCTTGAATTCACAAAGATCCGCCTGCCTCTGCCTCCCAAGTGCTAGGATTAAAGGCGTGCGCCACCACACCCAGCTGTTTTCTTTTTTGATTCAACCCAGATCCCAGCCCACGGGTCCTGAGTCTTTCTTCCTCAGGTAACTTCTCTGGAAACACCCTCATAGACACAGCCAGGAATGTGTCTCCTGGGTGATTCCAAATCCAGTCAAGGTGACAGTGAAGACGAACGATGACAAGCACCACCTTGAAGAGCACTATTGTACAGCAGTGTGGCTTAACCTCTGGTGCGCCTCCGCCACCTAACCTGCACTTGACATCTGCCTTAAGTTCCTGTGTGCAGAGGCCACACAAGTCACTGTCACTACTGTTCCACTGGGCCTAGTCTAGTGACCATGCTGGAAGGCACCCAGTTGCTTCGGAGAATTAATCTTTGCTACCACTATTCTGTACTAGCAGACAATGACATCTAGTGGAACAGTTCTAGAACTGCACCCTGACAAATATGGCTCCCCACCCTGCTGTATGGTCCTTTCTATACTCACACTCAGCATCCAGGAAGCATTTATTAGCAGCCTTCTGCATACAGAGCCCAGATCCAAGCTCTAGAATAAATAAAGCAAGATATATAAGATGACCACACAGGAGAGTGAGGAAAACCATCACAAATGATTAGAGCTTTTGTCATTAATGCCTTGCTTTTAAAAAAAGAAGTGTGGGGCTGGAAGGATGGCCTAGCAGTTAAGAGCGCCGACCGCTCTTGCAGAGGACCTGGGTTCGATCCCCAGCACCCACATGGTGGCCGAGAACCTTCTGAGACTCCAATTCCAGGAGAACTCCAGTTCCAGGGGAATCTGAGACCCTCTTCTGACCTCCGCAGCATTGCACGACACCGGTGCGCAGACCTGCATGCAGACAATACATTCATACACATAAAAATAAAAAAAAAAATAAAAATAAAGAAGTGCGTCAGCCGAGCATGGTGGCGCACGCCTTTAATCCTAGCACTTGGGAGGCAGAGGCAGGCAGATCTTTGTGAGTTCAAGGCCAGCCTGGTCTACAGAGTGAGTTCCAGGACAGCTGGGGCTACAGGGAAACCTGTCTCAAAAAGACCAAAAAAAAAAAAAAAAAAAGTGTGTCACCCACATGTGTTGACACACGCCTTTAATCTCACCACTTGGGAGGCAGAGGGAGGTGGGTTTCTGTTATCTCCAGGCCAAACTGGTCTACATAGTGAGTTCTGTGCCAGCCGGGGCTGTAGGAGACCCCTGTCTCAAAAAGACCAAAGAGAAAAAAGAAAAAAAAATGTGTGTGCGTTGAGATCAGAGAACAACTTGCAGGAGTTGGTTTGTCCTTCCATCGTGTGGGATTGAACTCAGGTCCTTAGGCCTGCTGGCAATTGCCTTTACCTACTGAGCCTTCTTGCTGGGCACTTTATTTTAAACTCTGTAGGGGACTGGGCAAGCTGGGCAGTGTCTTCTCCAGAAGCTTTTGCAATGACAGGAGTGATCTGAAATGGTGTTCCATGCCAGTGACTCTCAGGCACAAGAAATAAAAAAATTTGGTCAGAGGTTTTAGGTGATGATGCTGAGGCCCAGACAGGGTAGTCCAGTGGGCTGGAGTTGCTCAGCATGTCTGTAGAGAGCCCATGCCCTAAGGAGGGGATCACTGCTTTTCTCAGGCCACTACAGGCATCCAGTACACTGAGGAACTTCCAGCCTGATCCATGTTCTCTACAGGGAGAGGGACAGACATTTGTCCCCAAAGCTCTATTCTGCCCCAACCCTGCACTGGGCATCCCCCGAATCAAAGGACCCAGAAGGGTCTGGGACTGGTGAGACAGCTCCGTGAGCGAAGCACTGGCTACGCGAACATGAGAAGCCGAGTTCCGTACTCAGAACCCACAGAGAGGATGGAGGGAACCAGACTCACAAAGTTGTTCTCTGACTTACACACACACACACACACACACACACACACACAGATAAAATAAATTTTTTTAAAAAAAGTTTCTAGCTGGGCATGGTGGTGCATACCTTTAAGCCCAGCACTTGAGGTGAGTTCAAAGCCAGCCTTGTCTACATAGTGAGTTCCAGGAGAGCTGGGGACACTGGGAGACTCTTTATTTTTATTTTATTTTTTTATTAATTTTATTTATTTCTGTATGTGTATGAATGTACTGTCTGCATGCAAGTCTGGGCACCCGTGTCGTGCAATGCACGCGGAGGTCAGAAGAGGGTGTCAGATTCCCCTGGAACTGGAGTTCTCCTGGAATTGGAGTTTCAGAAGGTTCTCGGCCGCCATGTGGGTGCTGGGGATCGAACCCGGGTCCTCTGTAAGAGCGGTCAGCGCTCTTAACCGCTAGGCCATCTCTCCAGCCCCAGGAGACTCTTTAAAAAAAAAAAAAGGCTTGCTGGGTGTAGCGGCACATGCCTTTAATCACAGCCTTTGGGAGGCAGAGGCAGACGGATCTTTGTAAGTTCAAGGCCAGCCTGATCTATGTAGCAAGCTCTGGGCCAGCTGGGACAAAAGGGAGACCTTCTCTCAAAAAGACAAAAAAAAAGAGAGAGAAAGAAGGAAGGAAGGAAGGAAGGAAGGAAGGAAGGAAGGAAGGAAGGAAGGAAAAAAGGAAGGAAGGAAAGAAGAAAAGAAAGAAGAAAGAAGGAAGGAAGGAAGGAAGGAAGGAAGGAAGGAAGAAAGAAAGAAAGAAAGAAAGAAAGAAAGAAAGAAAGAAAGAAAGAAAGAAAGAAAGAAAGAAAGAAAGAAAGAAAGAGAGAGAGAAAGAAAGAAAGAAAGCCCGGTGTGGTGGTGTGGTGTTGCATGCCTTTAATCCTAGCACTTGGGATAGCACTTGGGAGTTAGAGGCAGGAGTTAGAGGCAGAAGATCTTTGTGAGTTCAAGCCCAGGCTGGTCTACAGAGTGAGTTCCAGGACAGCTGGGAGACCCTGTCTCAAAAAGACCAAAAAAGAAAAGAAAAGAAAAGAAAGAAAGAAAAGAAGGAAAGAAAGTGAGCTAGGAACTTTGAGTTCCAGACTGGCCTGAAGTACATATCAAGTTCTAGCCATCGGGACTACAGGGAGGCTCTGGGAGACAAAGAGACAGAGACACAAGACACACACACACAGAGACTGAGGGACTGAGACTAGAGATGTAGTATAGATCATATTTAACTGGGGAATTGAAGGTTCCATGGAAAAGATGTCATTTCAAATGGGCTTTGGAGAATGAAAGTAAAGGAAGGGGTGGGTGAGGAAGGAAGGAAGTCTCTTCCGGTTTGGTAGATCCCACTGTGCATAAAGGACTCCAGCCTGGATGGGAGGACAAACAACACAAATCCCCAAATGACAGACCATGGAGAGCACGGAGGTTATGTTTAATAAAGTAAGAAGGCAAGCTGATGGGAACGGGGTCAGAGAAAACACACATCCAGAGACTAGGACGGAAGGACGGACCTACGGCGGCAACAGCCCAAGTTGTAGGGAGCAGGCGTGGGGCCATGCTGGAGCAGGGATGGTGGCCAAGCTGGAGCAGGGATGGTGGGTATAGGAGGTAGCAGGAGGCAGTGGGCATGGTGCTGCACCCTTATAATCCCAGCATTTGGGAGACTGGGGCAAAAAGCTCTTTAGTTCTCGCTCAGCTAAGGTTATATAGTGAGACCCATCAAAGGAGGGAGGGAAGACGAGAAAGCGAGAGAAAGAGACAGATGTTAGGTGAGGAGGAGTGCAGTGTGGAACTAGAATTAGGGAGCGGCCCTGAATCCAAGGAGCCAGGTCTTGGGAAGGTGACACAGAAAACCAGAGTGGAGATTGACCAGACTGCTGGGCAGAGGAAGAAGGGACTTTAGGGAGAGCGAAGCTAGGAAGAGGAGCTCAGGGAAGGGTAGAAAGGGACAGAGGGAGTCCCAGTGAGTGGCAGTGGGTGACAGGTTCTCCTGGACAACAAGGAATGCCCTTTTCCAAGGCTTCCCGAGAAGGCAGAGAAATAGATGAGGGGCCTTTGGAGAGAAGCGGGCCAGCTTTGAGAGTGTCACAGTGTCACAGGCCACAGAGAAGCCTGGAGATGGAGGCAGGGGTTGATACTGGATATGTGGGTGGGACTGGCAAAAGCAGTTTCAGAGGCGTAAGTCAGGCTACAAAGGCTTGACTTGCAAAGGGTCCAGGATCTAGGGCTCTAGGGCGGCTGAGAATGCCGGAAGTGAGAGGTGGGAAGAGAGGAGCAGGGAAGATGGAGTGGGACCCTGCAGAGATTCTAGGGAGGGGAACAGAAACCCAGGGGCCCTGGAAGGAGATGAGAGTTAAAGGACTTAAGAAACCTTGCTAGTGGGGCTGGAGAGATGGCCTAGTGATTAAGCCGCTCTTGCAGAGGTCTTAGTGGTTAAGAGTGCCGACCGCTCTTGCAGAGGACCCGGGTTCGATCCCCAGCACCCACATGGCAGCTGAGAACCGTCTGTAACTCCAATTCCAGGAAAACTCTAGTTCCAGGGGAATCCAACACCCTCTTCTGACCTCCGCGGCATTGCACAACACGGGTGCACAAACCTACATGCAGACAGTACATTCATACACATACAGAAATAAAAATTAGCCAGGTGTGGTGGTGCACGCCTTTAATCCTAGCACTCGGGAGGCAGAGGCAGGCGGATCTTTGTGAGTTCAAGGCCAGCCTGGTCTATAGAGTGAGTTCCAGGACAGTTGGGGGCTACAGGGAGACCCTGTCTCAAAAAGACAGAAAAAAAAAAAAGAAATAAAAATTAAAAAATTAAAAAAAAAATAAACCTTGCTAGTAAGCTACCTTGCTGGTAGAACACTCAGGAGGCAGAGGCAAGATGATCATAAGTTCAAGGGCAGCTTTGGTTATGTGAAACCCTTTCTCAAAAAAAGAAACTCTTTGGTGGAAACCAAGACCTCTAATCTTGTCATTCCTGACAAACTGGCAAACTGGAGAAGAGCACATGGAGAGCAAGCCCCACCCCCTCATTTCCCCAGCCCCTGATGAGGGTGCCAGTATACTGCCCAAGACAGAGTCCTAGTAACCTCAAGGCCAGCCTGAAGAAAGCAAGGCGTCTTTCCCCCAGGGTAACTGTGGCCCTGGCTGAGGAGGACCCCTGGGCACACCAATCACGATGCTCCATCATGGCCCCTCAGCAACTTTCTTTCTGGAACTGTTCTTTAGGGGGCTGAATGGTAGAATCCCCAAAGATGTGTTCCAACTCCAGCCTTCTAGAATGTGACCCTACATAGAAAAGGGACCTTGCAGCCAGGTGTGGTGGCACACACCTTTAATCCTAGCACTCGGAGGCAGAGGCAGGCAGATCTTTTTGAGTTCAAGGCCAGCCTGGTCTACAGAGTGAGTTCCAGGACAGCTGGGGCTACAGGGAGACCCTGTCTAGAAAAGACCCCCCCCAAAAAAAAGAAGAAAAGAAAAGGGACCTTGCAAGCAGGGTGTGGTAGTGCAGGCCTTTAATCTCAGCACTGGGAGACAGAGGCAGGCAGATCTCTGTGAGTTCAAGGCCAGCCTGGTCTACATAGTGAGCTCCAGGCCAGATGGGATTAAATGGAGACCCTGCCTCAAAAAGATTAAAAAAAAAAAAAAAAGAATGAAAAGGAATCCTAGCACTTAGGGAGGCAGAGGCAGGAGGATTATGCAAGTTTGAGCCCAAACTAGTCTACATAATAGCCCAGGCCAGCCAGGACTACATAATCAGATCCTGTCTCAAAACCAGAAAGAAAAGGAAAAGGAAGAGGAAGGGAGAGAGGGGCTGAAGTCTTGAATTAAAGCTGTTAAAATCTGAATTAAGGAGGTCTGTGGTCTCGCTCTCCCCTGGGGGGGGGGGACCTGAATTAACCCAGGAGATTCTGTCTCAAAAAGACAAAAAAAAAAAAAACTGAATCAACCTAGAATACTGGGTGGGTTCTAAAGTCAGTGACAAATCTCCTTATGGGAGAGGCCCTATGAAGACAAGGCAGAGGGTGCCCGGGGCCTCTGGAAGGTGGGAGGTGAGGAAGGCAGTCCCCCCTGGAGCCCTCAGGAAGAGCACAACCCCTGCCGCCCTAGACACTTTTCCCTGACCTGCTCCAGTACTGAGCAGAAACCATTTCCTCTGTGCTTTTGCTGTGGTAGATCTAAAACCAAATTTAGATCCCTACTCTAAAATGTCTAGAAGTTTCTAGAGACTTGGGAGCTCTGAGAGTCTAAAAACTAAACCTTGTTCTGAGGGGAGTTCTAGTGTGACCAAAGTGTCAGGTGGAGGATAAACCCTCCCAACGGGGGGAAGGGAGCCAAGCTACCTCATCCCTACCCCTCAGAGAAGGGGTCTCCTGTCTTGTACCCCTACTTCCTCAGCCCAGAGCTGCCCCACTTGCCTCAAGGTCCAGGCGGGTTGAAAAAAGTATAAAGTCCATTTTACCACTCCACCAAACTTCAGTATCTCTCCACAAACCCGAGTCCACCTTTCCCAATTTCTCCCTGTGATCACCCCCTCTCCCCCCTTCATGCTGGTGTATACCCCCAGTTCCGTTGGGGAGGGCAGGAGAGGCTAGATACCCTGAGTCCCATGGATGGAGAGCACTCTCTTCCCCTTCTTTCCCCTCCCTAGGTCACAGCTGGAGGGGGGAAGGGAGGTCAGCAGGGTTCATAAAGGCCAGATGTTTAAGAAAAGGAGCCGATTCCTCCACCCACCCTATCCCCCCCCCAAGGAAAAGTAAAGAAGACAGATTTGAAAACACATTTTTGAGTCCAAAAGTTTTCTTACAAATCTGCTCTATGCAAACAATAACAACTTTTTACAGAGCATTTTCACAGAAAAGGAGACCAGTCCTTCCCCAGTGTCACATGTGGGAATTTGATCCTCCCTTGCCCCAATTTGAAGAGCAAAGGGGCACTACTCACTTGTGCAGGGCAGACAGACAGGGCACTGGGTGCCTCGATTACGGCAGATCTGAAAGTCCAGCTGCCCTGCACACCTCACCCATCCTTAGACCAGATCTTCCCGAGTGGAGGAAGAAGCCATTCTACTCCTGAGACTCAAGGAGTCCTCCTGGCTGGGGCGTGGTTAAGGCCTATCTCCTTTCTGCCTGCAAAACAGAACCTCTGACCCCAAACCTAATCCCCAGGCCCTGCCCCCCTTCGGATCCATCAGATCCTTGACAACTCCCCAAATGCCTGAGGCTAGAGAAAGCTAAAGGTAACCTAGCCAAGGTTCTCTCCAAACCCCAGGAGGCCCTGGAGGCCCTAAATCCTTGCTTGCCCCTCTGCAGCATGTTTTGTCCCCATGATTCAAGGGGGCCGAGTGTGGGGGTCTAAGGACTGGACAGACTGTTTTCGACTCTACACACTTCTATCCATAAATCAGTGGAGATCTCAAAAAATGGCTCGTTTGGCCTGATGTTGATTTCTCCCACCTTCCATTACTTTGCTAGGGAGTCTCTGGCCCTTTCTCTAGGTAAAGCCAGCCTTGGAGAGGGTAAGAGTCCCTCAGCCCTCCTCCTCTGAGTAGGAGAACACTGGGGGAGAGGGGAAGAGAGGTTCTCTTCACCCATCATACCTTAAGGTTAAGGGAAAGTCCAAGTGAACAAAAGAGAAAGTTTAATGGCTGAGACTGAAGCTTTAGCCAATGGAGGGAATCACCTGAACTTGGGGGTGGAGGGGCTAGGGACTAGGGAAAGAAAAGGGACTGATCTGCCCTTCCATTATGGCTCCTGGGTTGCCAGAAGGCCTGCAGGCGTAAAGGGTTAAAGGGCCTGGGCAGTGGGGGTGGGGGATGCCCCCAGGGAGCTGCCAATCACCTTCCTAACACAGGACAGCCCCCACAGCCCCAAGCTGGCCCTCAGACAGTTTGTCCATCACCAAGATCCCTCTGTCCCTTTTTTGGTCTTCGAGTCTTGCTTCCCTGGGGTGAAGGGCCTGCCCAGGAGAGCTGCGATGGAGGAACTGGAATCCGGGTCATGCAGCTCACTGCAGTTAAGCCTTTCCCCCTCGACGCCAGACCTGGGTGCTTCGGCAAAGATGAGTTGGAAGGAATGTCACCTCGACCTCTCAGGTGCTTAAAGATCCCTGTCAGTTGAGGTCCTTAAAGATCACTGTCATTTGAGGGCCACAGCCCATAAAACGCAAAGGACAAGAACAGGGAGAACTGAGGCTCTTCTGAAGCCCGCGGTTTGCCCGTGGCCCCAGCTTTCCTCCTGGTCAGAAGAGGTCCCAGCTCATAGTTCCTCCAAGTTGACCCACCAGGATTTGAGGCCCGGAGGTTCAGGGACCGCGGGCCCTCCCATCTGCCACCTCCACAGCGGGTGGGCAGGCGGCGGCTTAGCGTCTCCCTGGAGGCGGAGAGAGGATGCCGGCCCCAGGTCTCCGTCTTCCTCCACCACCAGGGCCGGGGGACAGGGGAAGCAGTCGAGGAGGCTGAAGGTGCTGGTGGTGGGGAGCGTCGGGGCCGGGCGGCGGGGCTGCACGCTGCGCGGGGGTGGTGCGGGCCGCCGGCGTTTCTTGGCCGCTCCCCGGGCTTTGGCTGGCAGCCGCTCCGAGCCCCGGCGCAAACTCGGAGTGTCCAGGGCGAAGCCCTTCGCGTAGCACCAAAGTTTCGAGCGGCGGATCAGGCGATTGAAATGTTCCTGGCGGTGATCTCCAGGTGCGGCCGGAGCTGCGCCCGCCGTCGAGGGGCCAGCAGTCGATGCCTCCGCGGTGGCGGGGGGGAGGCTCCCGTCGGCGGCGTCCGCCTGGCCCGGCGGAGGCTGCTCGGGAGTGGCGGGCTCCGGGGAGAGGCCCGCAGGTGGCGGCGGAGGCCGGGAACTGGGCTGCACAGGCGGGCTGCTAGCTGCATCAGGCAGGGACTGGAGAGCCGGGGCCGGCCGGGGCAGGGACGAGGCGGAGTTGGTCGCAGATTCCCGAGGACGCCGGGGCGCAGGGCAACAGCCGGGAGGTGCGCAGGAGCCAGCGCCGAAGTGCGGGAAACCACCTCCGCCCTCTTCCTCCTCTCCCGAGCCCAGGCACACCACGACGTCGGCATCCTCGCGGGCCGGGAAGCTGGGGTCGCTGGACCGGCCGGCCTGTCCCCCGAGGTGCTTCAGGCCATCCGCGGCCCAGCCGCCGGGGCACGGGGAGGCCCGGGAGCCGAGCTGCACGCCGGACCCCAGGCCCAGGGCGGACGCCCGGGGTTTGGCAAGGGCGCAGAAGGCGAGGGCACGCAGGCACAGCGGAGAGAACTCCTGGGTCCCCCGACGCGGCTTCCGGGGCGTGGGCGAGCAGGGCGACCCTCGCGGGGACGCGGGCACCCCCAGGCGGGGAGGGGGACACAGAGTCTCCATGGAGCAGCCTGGGGGGGCGCCCACTGCGGGGGCCCTGGTCCCAACGGCGGGATGCCCCGGCTGCCCGAAGAGCGCACGGGCCAGGGGAACATCGCCCCCCGTCGACGGGGAGGTCTGTGCTCCCGGGCGCCCGGGGCCGCCACCCGGGGCCGCCGCGGCGTTCCGGCCCCCTCCGCGATCTCGTCCCGAGGCCCTCCCGGCGGCCGGACTCCTGGGTCCCCGCGAGTCCCGGGCGCGATCGGTCGCGCTTCCTGCCGCCGCGTTCTCGGCGCAGCTCCCGGCGTGAGCCCCTCTCCAGCCTCCCGAAACGCCCAGGCGGGGACAAACAAAGCGGCCGGCGACCGCCGGAGGCGGGAAGGACCCCGGCCCGGCACCCGGTGCCCGGGCCCAGGCGGCGGGGAGGGCGCCTTCCGCCCTCTCGGCTTCTTTCTTCCCCGCTGGCTCCCGGAGACCGCGTTATAGAGAACTGCCCCCTAGCTGCCCCAATACCAGAGCCGCGGCGCCGAGGAAACCGCTGATTGGGCGGTTCCGCGTGTGACGTCACCACGACCCCACCCCTCCGGCGGCACCGCCCCCGTCCCCATTCCGCACACAGACACACACACGTGGACCCGGCGCGGCGCGGCTGGAGGGAGGGAAGGAAGGAGTGTGCGCGGGTGGGATCGTGAGGGGCCAGATGCGCCGCTTCCCGGGGCCAACCGGCGTCCTGGTGGCATTCTTAGTTTTTAGTCGCCGCAAATCCAGCCATTCCCACCCCAGCAGTCACATTTTTCCTGATCTGTAAAATGGGAAAGTTCGCATCTCTCTGCCCCCCTCCCCCCAGCTAATGGAGCTCTGGGAATCAACAATGATACGTCTCAAAAACAATGTTGAGGGGAAAGGTGAAATGGGGTGTTGGTGGTTTACAAGCTTTGCGCAGCAAGGACTCACTCCTACCGAAGTGCTATAGTCTAATCTCTCTGCTCAGGGCCTAACAGACAGTGGGCTCAAAAGAAGTTTGTAGAATGAGTGGTTGAGGAACCGGTAACGTGTTTGCAAGATGCATAAAAAAAAATAATCGGAGGAGGGGACTTTTATTACACCCACGGAAGACGATAAACAGGTTTTCTCGGTACTTGTTTCCTTTCCTCTGATGCAATTATCTACATACCCCCACCTCTGAACAGAATTTCAAAGAATTGGCTGTATCTAGAGCTCTCAAATCCCAGGATTCTGTCCTCTTAGTCCTGAGCTGCCAAAGCCTGTTGAAAAGGCTAAAAGAGACAGAATCTCACTCGACACTCAAAGAAAAGTGAATTCCCGCTAAATACTCTGTTACTGTACACACTTCTCATCTTTTTAGTTCCCTTGAAACCTACTCTTGCATGAAAAGTTTGTGAGGGAGCTTTTCCTTACTGTCTGTCTCCTAGTCCACAGTGAGCTGATGCCCTCGCTGCACAGAAGAGCCCACCAGTCAGCAGGATTCTGTCTTGTTGTTGCTTTGAGACAGGGTCTCCTGGGAGCCCCAGCTGGCCTGGAACTCTCTATGTAGACCAGGCTGGCTTCACCCTCAATAAAATTCACCTGCTTCTGTCTCAAGAGTGCTGGGATCGCTGGTCATGGCGGTGCTTGCCTTTAATTCAAGCACTCTGGAGGCAGAGGAAGGCAGATCTCTGTGAGATTGAGGCCAGCCTGGTCTATATAGCAAGGTCCACCTGGGGCTAGAGGGAAACTGTCTCAAAAAAAAAAAAAAAAGGTTAAGAGCCCTTAACTGCTCCCAGCACCCACATCAGATGTGTCACAACTTACTGTGATTCCAGTTCCCCCAGAATCCATTGCCCACTGACCTCTATGTTGCACATAAATTCAACCAGGCACATATACATACACATAAATTTTAAAAAATTTTAATATGGGCACCAGGCGTGGTGGTCCATGCCTTTAATCCTAGCACTTGGGAGGCAGAGGCAGGCGAATCTTTGTGAGTTCAAGGCCAACCTGGTCTACAGAGTGAGTTCCAGGACAGCTGGGGCTACAGGGAGACCCTCTCTAAAAGGCAAAAAAAAATTTTTTTAATATGGGTTTGTGATAGATAGCTTTAGTGTCAACTTGACACACCTGGATTGAGGAAGTCTCAACAGGAGAATTTCCTCCATTGGACTGGCCTGTGGCTACATCTGTGGAGTATTTTCTTGATTGCTGAGTGATGTGAGAGGGCCCAGGCCATTGTGGGTGGTGCCACCCTGGACTGGTGGTTCTCTACTGTATAAGAAAGCAGGTTGAGCATGGGTCAGGGGAGCAAGCCAGTAAGGAACATTCCTCAATGACCTGGGCTTCAGCTTCTACCTTCAGGTTCCTGCCCTGAGTGTCTATGTTGGGCTCTCTCAGTGATGAACTGTGACCCTGGAGATGTAAATCCAGTAAACCCTTTCCTCCCCAAGTTGGTTTTGGTCAGAATGTTCTGTCACAGCAATTGAAGAGAAACTAGAACAGGGCTGGAGAGATTACTCAGTGGTTAAGAGTGCTTGCTGAGGACCAGAGTTAAATTCCCAGAACTCACACATTCAACCATCTGTAATTCAAGCACCAGAGAATCCAACACCTCTGGCCTCCTGGTACACACACACACACACACACACACACACACACACAAATATTTTCTTTTAGTTTATTATTATTTTATTTTTTTTGGTCTTTTCGAAACAGGGTCTCCCTGTAGCCCCAGCTGTCCTGGAATTTGCTCTATAGACCAAGCTGGCCTTGAACTCACAAAGATCCGCCTGCCTCTGCCTCCCAAGTGCTAGGATTAAAGGCATGTGCCACCACACCCGGCTAGTTTATTATTTTCTTATGTGTATGAGTGTATGTACTGTCTGCATGTAGGTTGGTGCGCCTGTGTCATGCAATGCCTCGGAGGTCAGAAAAGGGTGTCAGATTCCCCTGGAACTGGAGCTAGAGACAGTTCTCAGCCGCCATGTGGGTCCTGGGAATTGAACCCGGGTCCCCTGCAAGAGCAATCGGTGCTCTTAACCACTAAGCCATCTCTCCAGCACCACAAATAAATCTTTAAAATATATACTGGCAGCCAGGCATGGTGGCACATGCCTTTATTGGCACTTCATTGGGGATGAAAAAAATATTGGGGGCTGGAGGGATGGCCTGCTCTTGCAGAGGAACCGGGTTCAATTCCCAGCACCAACATGGCTACTAACTGTCCTAAACTCCAGTTCCAGGAAATCCAACACCCTCTTCTGAACTCCTTAGGCACTGCACATTGTACAACACAAGTGCACTTACACACATGCAGATAATACACTCATACACATACATTTTTTTTCTTGTCTCTCTCTTTTTTTTTTTCGGAGACAGGGTCTCCCTGTAGCCCTAGCTGTCCTGGAACTCACTATGTAGATCAGGCTGGCTTTGAACTCACAAAGATCCACCTGCCTCTGTCTCCCCAGTGCTGGTATTAAAGGTGTGCTCCACCACACCCAGCCTTTTCTTGTCTTTTGAGACAGGGTCTCCCTGTAGTCCTAGCTTGCCTGAAAAACTCACCATGTAAACCAAGCTGGCCTTGAACTCACAGAGATCAGCCTATTTCTGTGTCCTGAGTGCTGGGATTAAAGGCGTACACCATGCCTGGCATACACATAATTTAAAAAAATATATATTCAGGGCTGGAGAGATGGCCTAGCAGTTAAGAGCGGCAACTGCTCTTGCAGAGGACCCAGGTTCAATCCCCAGCACCCACATGGCTGCTGAGACCCGTCTTTAACTCCAGTTCCAGGGGAATCTGACACCCTCTTCTGACCTCCACGGCATTGCACGACATGGGTGCACAAACCTACATGCAGACAGTACATTCATACACATAAAAAAATAAATAATTAAAAATATATTTAAAAATAAATGATGAAATATTAAAAAAATACATTCATTTAAAAATAAAAGGTTGTGGGGCTGGAGAGATGGCCTAGTGGTTAAGAGCACCGACTGCTCTTGTAGAGGACCCGGGTTCGATCCCCAGCACCCACATGGCGGCTGAGAACCGTCTGTAACTCCAATTTCAGGAGAACTCCAGTTCCAGGGGAATCCGACACCCTCTTCTGACCTCCGCAGCATTGCACGACACGGGTGCACAAACCTACATACAGACAGTACATACATACACATAAAAAATAAATAAAATTTTAAAAATAAATAAATAAGAATAAATAAATAAATAAAAATAAAAGGTTGTTAGGATGCAACTGCTTCCTATCTGTAGAAGTACAGAAGGTTGGTGTGATGGCTTAGAGTAGAACTGGAAAGAGGCTGGGAATACAGAATTATCTCCTGGTTGGGGCAAAGCCCTCTCTCTCCTTACTCTCTTACTCTCCCTCTCCCTCCTCCTTGACAGAGTATAGCCCAGGCTGGTCTGAAACTCCATCCTTCTATCTCAGCTTCCCAAGTGCTGAAATTATAGGCATATGAAGGGTTTCTCTAACAGGATAAATGATACAGCTTGCACCTTCATCTTCCTCCTCCTAGCTGTGACAATAGGGACATTGTTTTCCTAAATGACATCAAATAACATCTGGGAGGAAAGGGGTAGGGTGGGTCAGCCCTCAGCCCTCCCCATATACACATACTGCCCTTGGCAGAGGCCCAAGGTAAAGCTCCAAAGTGGGGCCTGTGGAAGGACCAGGTTCCATGTTCTGCTCCTTAACACACCCAGCCCAGGTGTCCTCTATAGAGAAAGCTGCACTCTGAGGACGGCAGATCCCTCAGGTCCTGTCAGGTCACCTGGCTGAGCTGGCTCTAGCCAGCCAGGATTTCTGATATAACACCCCCCATCTCTCTGTCTCTCTCTCTGTCTCTCTCTCTGTCTCTCTCTGTCTCTGTCTCTCTCTGTCTCTCTGTCTCTGTCTCTGTCTCTCTCTCTCTCTCTCTCTCTCTCTCTCTCTCTCTCTCTCTCTCTCCCCCCTCTACACACACACTTATAGTCTAGAGGAAAGTACTGGAAGGAGGATGATCGGCACTGGGGAAGGGAGTTGGCAGCCTAGCACATTTCTTTGGCTTGGTGGGGAGAGGCACTAACTCCCCCACTTCTTTCTCTAGCCTCTGTGGCTGAGATGCCTGGGAGCTAGCTTGGCCTACTGTAGGACCCTGGCCCTGCTGACAGGCTCCTCTCTCCTTTTCTCTGGAATCTCTCACATTACAGCACTGCACCCAGCACACTGGATTTCTGTGTGAATAAATGAATGAATATTACATAACAATGCAGTAAAGGGCCTTTTTCTTCTGCTCCAAAAGCTGGCAGCTCCCCAAATTTGAGTTTAGAGCTTCAATGAGAGGTCAGTACTGTTAAGAGTTGTATCCTGAAGGAGAAATCCTCTTGACTTCCATTTTCCCTTCTTTTCCTTTAATAGGCCACTCCAGAGTATAGCCAGAGGACACGGAAGTTCCTTCAAACAGTGGTAGTCATGGGAATATCTGTATCTGTCAGCTGAAAAGGCCTGGGGTCAAAGAGCCATCTTTTTCAGAGGGCTCGATTGGGGGCACCTGTTCAACCCATAGTGGGGCTACCTAGACATTTTCTCTCAATGTCCCTCTCACTGAAAAGAAACAATAACGTCGCAAGGTTCAAAGGAGGTGCCAGTCACCATCATCCACATGGCAGAGCCCAGCTGCTGCAACTCTCACTGTGAACAGTAGAGGACACTTGCACATCCTCAGCCTACCAGACTCAGGGCAGCTGCCTTCCCCACAAAGACAAGGCTGAGTGCTGGGTCTCCCTGACATCTCCACAGCATGGGAGCCAGGGGAGAGGAAGCACCCTGGGGACCATCCCGGAAGGCTCCTCCTTCGTCCTCCATCTTATTCTCACTGTGTCCAAGGATTTCTTTTTTAGTTTTTTCCTTTTTTTGGTATTTTTGAGGCAGGGTCTCCCTTTTAGTCCCAGCTGGCCTGGAGCTCACTCTGTAGACCAGGCTGGCCTTGAACTCACAGAGATCCACCCACCTCTACCTCCCGAGTGCTGGGATTAAAGGTGTGCGCCGCCACACCCAGCTAGGATTTCTTTTTTCATTTCCCTTTTTAATCGACTTTTTTGGGAATTTCATACAATATATTTTGACCAGCTTTAAAGCCCCCCAATCTGCACCCCTCCTTATACCCTTTGACCATGAATACATACACGTGTGTGTATGTGTGTGTTTATAGAGTCGACTTTTTTTTTTTTTTTTTTTTTTTGGTCTTTTCGAGACAGGGTCTCCCTGTAGACCCAGCTGTCCTGGAACTGGCTCTGTAGACCAGGCTGGCCTTGAACTCACAAAGATCCACCTGCCTCTGCCACCCAAGTGCTAGGATTAAAGGTGTGCGCCACCACGCCCAGCTAAAGTCAACTTTTGTGCCTCAGTGTGGATCAATCCACTGGAGGCCTGGTAAGCCTACTGTTCTAGTTTCTCTCCAATTACTGTGACAAAACACTCTGACCTAAACCAACTTTGGGAGGAAAGGGTTTATTTGGCTCATATCTCCCAGGTCACAGTTCATTACTAAGGAAGACCAACACAGGAACTCAGGGCAGGAACCTGGAGGCAGGAGCTGAAGCATAGGCCATGGAGGAGCACTGCTTATTAGCTTGCTCCTCTGGCCCATACCCAGCCTGCTTTTTTTTTTTTTAATACTTTATTTATTTATTTATGTGTATGAATGTACTGTCTGCATGCAGGTCTGTGCACCAATGTCATGCAATGCCGCGGAGGTCAGAAGAGAGGGTTGGATTCCCCTGGAACTGGAGTTCTCCTGGAATTGGAGTTACAGACGGTTCTCAGCCGCCATGTGGGTGCTGGGGATCAAACCCTTCCCACCAGCCTGCTTTCTTATACCATACACAACAACCTGCCCAGGGGTGGTGCTGGGCCCTCCCACATTGCTCAACCATCAAGACAATACTCCACAGACATGGCCACAGGCCAGTCCAATGGAGCCAGTTCCCTAGTTGAGGCTCCCTCAACCCAAGTGTGTCAAGCTGACACTAAAGCTATCCAGCACACCTACCAAGAATCTCACCCTTAAAAGAGATTGACTCTCCCTTTCTCAGCAACCATTGGTTCCTCAGGTAGGGTTGGAGTTTCTTTCTTTTTTTTAAATTTTTTAAACTTTTTTAAAATTTTATTTATTTTTTTACGTGTATGAATGTACTGTCTGCATGTAGGTTTGTATACCCGTGTTGTTCAAAGCTGCGGAGGTCAGAAGAGGGTGTCAGATTCCCCTGGAACTGGAGTTAAAGACGGTTCTCACCTGCCATGTGGATGCTGGGGATCGAACCCTGGTCCTCTGCAAGAGCAGTTGGTGCTCTTAACCGCTAGCCCATCTCTCCAGCCCCTCTTTCTTTTTTTAATTAAAATTTCAATTGAATTTTTGCAAATTTCATATTTTGATCTTATTTAGAGCCTGTCCTGTATATGCACGCCCTCTTTATCACCCCCCCACCGAGACTCAGGTTTATGCCCCTAAATGCCATTCAGTGTGGGTTCATCCACGGGAGCCTAGTCAACCTCCTAAGAATCACACCTTTAAACAAGACTGGATGTCTCCTTCGCAGCAGTCATAGGTTGTCAGTGGTTCCGGGAAGTGATGAGATTTCTCATCCACTTCCTCACATCTATGCCGTACACGGTACTCGTGCACGCTACCTACCACCATTGCTGTGAATTCATGAGTAACAATGGTTCAGGAAAACTGTTTCCTTGTGGTCATCCACCTCCTCGGGCTCTTCCAGTCTATCTGCTGCTTCTTCCATAATGATACCTGAGCCCTGGGAGGCAGAAGTTTGTCCCATTCAGGGCTAATCACTCTGCAGTGTCTTATTCTCTGCACATTGGCCAGTTATGGATTTCTGTGTTAGTCACCATCTGCTGCATAAGAAAGCTTATAAGCTGAGAGATGCACCCACCTATGGGTATAACAATAAGCTGTTAGGAGTTGCTTTAATATATCTTTAATATCATATAATATCATAATGGCAGATTAACAGTATTAAGCTGTCTCCTATGACCTTGGCCTGTCTCGTCACATGTTTTTAGGCCTGATATCAATGTCAAATATGGGCTGTGTCTAATGAAGTAGACCTTAAATTCAATTAAAGTCTGAGATGGTGGCACATAGAGGCAGAGGCAGGTGGATCTCTGTGAGTTCATGGCCAGCCTGGTCCACTTAGTGAGTTCTAGGCCAGCTGGGGCAACAGGGAGACCTTGTCTCAAAAAGAAAAATAAGTTCAATAAGAAAGTGGTTGGAGGGGCCAGAGAGGTGGCTCAATGATTAAAAGCACTGACTACTCTTGCAGAAAACCCCAGTTCAATTCCCAGCAAAGACATGGCAGCTAACAACCATCTGTAACTCCGGTCAGGGAATCTGATACCCTCTTCTGCCTTCCATAGGCATACAGCAACAAGTGCACCTATCTACATGCAGGCCTTATACTCATATGCATAAAAATAATAAATTTTTTTGAGACAGGGTCTCTCTATAGCCCCAGCTGGCCTGGAACTCACTCTATAGACCAGGCTGGCCTTGAACTCGCAGAGATCTGCCTGCCTCTGCCTCCCAAGTGCTAAGATTAAAGGCATGTGATACCACCCGGCTTAAAGACAGTTTTTGGCCACCATGTGGGTGCTGGGAATTGAATCTGGATCCTCTGCAAGAGCAGACAGCATTCTTAACCACTGAGTCATCTCTCTAGCCCCCATAAATTTTTAAAAGGTGATTGGTTACTCCAATATATTTATGCCACTATTGTACCAGAGATTATATTCTGCCAGGACAGGCATCCAAAGATTTTGAAGCAAAGGACCCTTCAGGGTTTAGCTCTTCCAATACCAGAACATACTTACTGAAAGTTTCCTTGGCCACCAGCCTTGCAGAAATTCCTAGCGTTTTATGCTTACCAGTCTCTAACAATTCTGCTATTTATTCTCTATAGCCATCTTCTAACTTAGATATAAATCTTATTTGCTTTGTTCTGTTTTGTGAAACCATCTCCATATGTATCCAAGGCTGGCTATGAAGTCTGGATTCTCTTGGCCGAGCATCAAAAATAGTTAGGATCACAGGTGTATGCCACCATATACCCCTTTTTATTTGTGTGTGTGTGTTGGTGTGTAGGTATAGTTAGGTCTAGATGTGTGTGCATATGTATTGAAGCCAGAGGTCAACCTCAGTTGTTGTTCTTCAGGAGCAGACCACCTTGTTTTTTTGAGACAGGGTCTTTCACCAGGACCCAGGGCTCCAGGAATAGGCTGGAATGGCTGATTTCAGAGCCAGAGACCCACCTGTCTCCAGCTCCCTGCATGAGGATTATAAGCCCAAGCCACCCCCACCTGGCTTTTTTTTTTTTTTTTTTTTTT
>VZQC01013897.1:410698-434301 GCA_009823505.1 Rhizomys pruinosus
TTAATTTTTTTTTTTTTTTTGTCTTTTTGAGACAGGGTCTCCCTGTAGCCCCAGCTGTCCTCACTCTGTAGACCAGGCTGGCCTTGAACTCACAAAGATCCGCCTGCCTCTGCCTCCCAAGTGCTAGGATTAAAGGCATGCGCCACCACGCCCGGCCCAGAAGCCTTTGATAAAGCCATTGTTCTTTATTTTTCTCTATCTTCTGTCTTTTTGAGACAGGGTCTCCCTATAGACCCAGCTATCCTGGAACTCACTATGTAGACCAGGCTGGCCTTGAACTCACAGAGATCCTCCTTCTGCCTCCTGAGTGCTGCTGGGATTAAAGGTGTGCGCCCGCTAAACCTATTGCTCTTAACAGTAGTAAAGGCTGCCTTTTCCTCTTCCCTCTATTTCTTTCCTTTCCCCACAGTCCCCAAGAATTATTCTAGGCTTGCTTCTGTGTATCGTATCTCCTCTACTGACGTGTATAACAAGTCTGATGGGAAGAACATCATAGTCAACCAAAGTAGCAAGAAAGGGATAATGTGATCCTGGGGACCTTACAGGAAGGGGGACCTTACAAGAAGGAAGTCTTCTCAGAAAAAGCAATCATCCACCTGAGTTTTGAAGAATGGACAAGTTACAAAGGAGGCCAAGAGAATTCCAATCCAGCTCAGAGTGTGAGCAAGGGCGCACCCGGTCCTCAGACCCGCAGTGGCCAGCCATCTGATCTCTGCCTTGTTCCTTTCCAACCACACTGCCAGGTTCATGTTTCTGTCTTTCTCTGTCTGAGTGCTGGACATTGGTCCTAGGACCTTTTGCATGCTAAACTCTCCACCACTAAGCTACATACATCTCCTGCAACTTACAGGGGTTGGTTCTCTGCTTCCACTGTGGTGGGTCCCAGAGATTGAACTCAAGGCTCGGCAACAAGCACCTTTACCTGCTTAGCATTTTGGGGCGGGGGGAGTCTTTTAATCCCACCCTCACCAAAATGCTTAGCATTTTGGCGAGGGTGGGATTAAAGGCATGCACCACCATGCCCCGCTTTTTCGTTTATTTTTCATTTCTATCTTTTTGAGACAGGGTCTCCCTATAGCCCCAGCTGGCCTTGAACTCACAGAGATCTGCCTGCCTCTGCCTCCCAATTGCTGGGATTAAAGGTATGTACCACATGACCAGCCCTCAATGTTTGTATTTTAAATTATGTATATAGGTGTGTTTGTGTGTGAGGATATGCAGGTGCCCCCAGAGGCCAGAGGCTTTCAATCCCCCCGGAGCTGGAGTTCCAGGTGGTTGTGAGCCACCTGATAGGAATTCTGGGAACCAAACCGGGATCCTTTGCAATATGCACCCTTAATGGCTGAGCCATCTCTCCAGCCTCTTTTTCTTCATTTTAGACAGGGTCTCCTGTAACCCAGGCTGGCCTTGAAGTCACTGTGTAGGTAAGGCTGCTATTGAACTTTTCAGCCTCCTGCCTCCATCTCCCAAGTGCTGGGATTACAAGCATCCAGTTCTAATCATTCCTGTGTTAACAGCTCTTATCGCATGCACATGCACATGCACTCTCCCCTCAGCCTCTGCCCTGTTCAGAGGCTGCAGGTCGGCTTAAGCATCCTCGCTGAGTACATTAAGGCTGAGGACTCAAGCTCCAGCAAAAAAAAGAAAAAAATCCTAAATCTCTTGACCCAAAGTCTACAGACTCCCACCCTTTCTCCCTTTCACAGCAAACGGTCTGCGCATGCCATCTTCCTTTTCTCACTTCCCACTTGCTCCTCAACCCACTTCCATCTGCTTCCTCCCCCACCTGTCTCTGAAATAGCTCTCGATGCAGTTGGTCCCCATGGCCTCCATCTCATCGAAACCAGCAGACTCTTGCTGGCCCTGCTGACCTGCAGCCACAGCGTCGGCCTCTTCCTCTTTCTGGAAACCCAAGGTCCTTTCCTCTGTACTCTGCTCTCCTGCAGTCCTCCACCTCACTAGCCGCCACCTCACTAGCCGCTACCTCACTAGCTGCCACCTCACTAGCCGCCACCTCACTAGCCACCACCTCACTAGCTGCACCTCACTAGCCACCACCTCACTAGCCGCCACCTCACTAGCCGCCACCTCACTAGCCGCCACCTCACTAGCCGCCACCTCACTAGCCGCCACCTCACTAGCTGCCACCTCACTAGCCGCCACCTCACTAGCCGCCACCTCACTAGCTGCACCTCACTAGCTGCCATCTTTGGTCCCCAGCACAGGCTCCCTCCTCTCTTCAATCCCAAATGCTGGGGTCCCTAGGGATCCAGTGAGACCTCTTGTTCCTTCTCCAGACAATCTTTCCTGTCTGCTTTGCAATCACAGTCCAGGAAGTAGGCTGGACCTCTGCTCTCAGCTCAGATCTACATGCCTCACTGTCCTCTGAGCCTCCACCCAAGGCACCCCAAAAGCTAATCTGGAGGCTGGAGAGATACATTAACGGAGGGCCAGGGTTCAGTTCCCAGCACCCACATAGTGGGTAACAACTGTCTGTAACTCCAGTTCCAGGGGATCCGATGCCCTCTTTGGGCACTTTTGGGGACCCAGTTTACATGTGGTGCACAAACATATAGGCAAGCAAAACATCCATACACATAAAAAAATCAATCAAAAAAATATCTAAGGCTAGAGAGATGGCTCAGCAGTTAAGAGCACTCGCTGCTCTTGCAGAGGACCTGGGTCTGATTCCCAGCACCCTACATGGCAGCTAACAACTGTCTATAACTCCAGTTCCAGGGGAGGTCAAGCCCTATTCTGACCTCAGTGGGCATTCACTGCATGACACAAGAGTACTTACACACAGGTAATACACTCATACACATAAAATAGAAATAAAGCATTAAAAAAAAAAGATCTGGGGCTGGAGAGATGTCCTAGCGGTTAAGAGCGCCGACTGCTCTTGCAGAGGACCCGGGTTCGATCCCCAGCACCCACATGGAGGCTGAGAGCCGTCTTTGACTCCAGTTCCAAGGGAATCCGACACCCTCTTTTAACCTCCAGGTCATTGCACGACACGGGTGCACAAACCTACGTGGAGACAGTACATTCATACACATACAAGAATAAATAGGGGCTGGAGAGATGGCCTAGCGGTTAAGAGCACCGACTGCTCTTCCAGAGGACCCGGGTTCGATCCCCAGCACCCACATGGCGGCCGAGAACCGTCTGAAACTCCAATTCCAGGAGAACTCCAGCTCCAGGGGAATCTGAGACCCTCTTCTGACCTCCGCGGCGTTGCACGACACGGGTGCACAGACTTGCATGCAGGCAGTACATTCATACACATACAGAAATAAATAAAATTAAAAAAAAAAGAATAAATAAATAGGGGCTGGAGAGGATGGCCTTAGCGGTTAAGAGCGCCGACCGCTCTTGCAGAGGACCCGGGTTCAAGAACCCTAGCACCCCACATGGAGCCGAGAACCGTCGAAAACGTCCAATCCAGGAGAACTCCAGGTCAGGGATCCGACACCCTCTTCGTGACCTCCACGCCGTGCACGCCACGGGGTGCACAACCGACCTACAGTGTCAGACAGGTACATGTCATACACATACAGAAATAAATAAAAAATTTTAAAAAAGAAAAAAAAAATTTTTTTAAAATTAAAAAATAAAAAGGAATCTGCCGGCGTGGTGGCGGCACCGGCATTAATCCTATGCACTCGGGAGGCAGAGGGTAGTGGATCTCTGTGGGTTCAAGGACGAGCCGGGTCACAGAGAGAGCTCCAGGACGCTGGTATGAAAAGGAGAACCTGTCTAAAAAAATACCAAAAAAGGATAAAAAAAAGATCTGAGTGAATGTTCCCCAGTCCTCAGCCCTGCTGCCCCACTGCCACTGTCCATCAATGTCCCACCTTTTTTTTGTATGTTATTAATGTACCTGTACTGGTTGCATGTAGGTTTGTGCAGCCTTGTGTTGTGCAATGCCTCGGAGGTCGAAGAGGGTCTTGTTCCAGGGTGTTGGATTTCCCCTGGAAACTGGAGTTAAAAAGAGGTTCTCAGCTGCCATGTTGGGTCTGGGGAATCACCCGGGGCCTCTGGCAACAGTGGTCAGCGCTCCCAACTGCTAGGCCATCTATCCAGCCCCATAAGTTTCCACTTCTAGGGAAAGTACTCTTCACTCCCATAGTCTGTCACATCACAGTCACACTTCAGTCATCTGTCCACAGCCACAGAGTAGATTTTGTAGATTTTGTTACGCCTTCTGTTTTGTTAGCTTCTGATTTTGTTAGCTTCTGTTTGAATTTGTTTTTTGTCTGTTTTTTTTTGTTTTTTTTTTTGTCCTTCTTTGAAGACAAGTTCTCCTGGAGCTTCAGGCTGTCTGGAACTGCATTCTTGAGACCAGGCTGGCTTGAATTTAACAAGATCACCTGCCTCTCCTACCTGAGTGCTAGATAAAAGGCGTGCGCCACCATACCCTGGCTTGTTTTTTAGTTTTTTGAGACAGAGTCTTCCTGTAGCCCAGCTGGCTGGAACTTGGTATGTAGAAGAAGCTGGCCTTTAACTCAGAAGAGATCCACCTGCCCGCGCCTCCTTGAGTCTGGTTCTAAAGGTGGGTGCCACCATGCTGCATAATTGTATATTTGAGACAGGTCTATGGAGGCCCAGGCTGGTCTCACACTTGCTGTGTAGCCAATGGTGACCTTGAACTGGCAATCCTCCTGCTTCCATGTCTGGTTGATGTCTAGACAAGCACTCTGCCAACTAAGCTACATCCCCAATTCTCATTTTCTGTTTGTTTGTGGTTGCTTGGAATTAAACCCAGGGCCTCATGCATGCTAGACAAGCGCTCTACTGATGAGTTATACCTCGGCCCTCATTGTTTAATGTTTCTCAGTGTCCAGTTGCTTAGTGAATCCTGTTTGTCAGTTTTATACATAGGTCTTGTTGGGGAGAGGGATGGAGTCCACCTTCCTCCTGTCTTGTGATGTTCTCTCTCCACTCAGCCAGTCAGGCCTCTTTGGGAATGTAAAGCAACTGCTTCCTCCCCTCCATCACCTGTTTCTCTTGTTCCTTTTTCTTTTTTTTTAATTTTATTTATTTCCGTATGTGTATGAATGTATTGTCTGCATGCAAGTCTGTGCACCCGTGACGTGCAACGCCGCAGAGGTCAGAAGAGGGTGTTGGACTCCCCTGGAACTGGAGTTCTCCTGGAATTGGAGTTTCAGACGGCTCTCGGCCGCCATGTGGGTGCTGGGGATCGAACCCGGGTCTTCTGCAAGAGCGGTCGGCGCTCTTAACTGCTAGGCCATCTCTCCAGCCCTTTTTTAGTCTTTTTAAGACAGGGTCTCCCTTTAGTCCCACGTGGCCTGGAGCTCACTCCGTAGACCAGGCTGGCCTTGAACTCACAGAGATCCACCTGCCTCTGCCTCCCGATTGCTAGGATTAAAGGCGTGTGCCACCACGCCGGGCTAATTTTATTATTTTTTTATGTGTATGAGTGTACTGTCTGCATGTAGGTTGGTGCACCCGTGTCGTGCAATGCTGTGGAGGTCAGAAGAGGGCGTCGGATTCCCCTGGAACTGGAGTTAAAGACGGTTCTTAGCCACCACATGGGTGCTGGGAATCAAACCCAGATCCTATGCAAAAGCAGTCAGTGCTTTTATTTTTTTTTTTTTATTTTTTTTAAACATCTTTTTTTCTTTTTCTTTTTATTTATTTTTGTATGTGTATGAATGTACTGTCTGCATGTAGGTTTGTGCACCCGTGTCGTGCAATGCCGTGAGGTCAGAAGAGGGTCTCGGTCAGAAGAGGGTCTCAGATTCCCTTGGAATCTGGAATTCTCCTAGAATTGGGGTTACAGACGGTTCTTAGCCGCCATGTGGGTGCTGGGGATCGAACCCGGGTCCTCTGCAAGTGCAGTCAGTGCTCTTAACCGCTAGGTTATCTCTCCAGCCCCGCAGTGGGTGCTTTTAAACGCTGAGCCATCTCTCCAGCCTCACACACATAAAATTTTTAAGAACAACTCTGTAGCTGCCTGGCCATAGTGACCCATATCTGCAAATACCAGTATCTCTCTATTTTTTCTTTTTCTGCCTTTTTATTTTATTTTTTTATTTCTTTCTTTATTTTTGGTATTTTGGGGACAGGATTTCCCTATAGCCCTAGCTGTCTTGGAACTCACTATGTAGACCAGGCTGGCCTTGAACTCAGAGATCCACCTGCCTCTCTGCCTCCCGAGTGCTGGGATTAAAGGGGTGTGTCACCACACCCCGCCCCTTTTTATTACTTTTATTTTATGTGTTTGAGTGTATTGCTTGCATGTAAGTGGATCCACGTTGTGCAATACCCACAGAGGTCAGAAGAGGGCATTGGATTCTTCTGGAACTAGAGTTAGAGTTGGTTATGAGTAGATGCTTGGACGCTGGGACAAGGAATTCCAGGGCAGCCTGGGCTGCATACTGAGGCTGTATCTCAAAACAAAAGCCAAGTGTAGCGGCAATGTCAGCAATCTCAGTGCTCCAGAACTGGAGGCAGGCAGACCAGAAGTTCATGGTCATAATGTACTACATAGCAAACCTGAGGCCAGGCTGGGCTACAAGAGACCCTACCTTAAAAACAAACAGGCAGGCTGTGGTGGTACTCACCTTTAATCCCAGCACTCAGGAGGCAGAGCCAGGACCATCTCTGAGTTCAAGACCAGCTTGACCTACACCAAAAATTCCAGGCCAGCTGGGGCCAGATAGCAAGACCAGGTCTCTGAACAAACACCCTGCAAAACTGAACATAGTGGATCATGTTTGTAATCTCGGTACTTGGGGAGGCTGAGGCAAGAAGATTTCTGAGTATTTTAAGATAACCTGAGCTACAGAGTGAGAATGTGTCTCAAAAAAATAAAAAATCAATCATCTTGTCTCTTCAGTATCTTGGCCCGAGTTTTGAATGCAGGAAGACCTCTGGTGTGTTAGTTGAGCTCCTCATTGTTTAAGACAGGGTCTCATTGTGTAGCTCCAGCTGGCCTGGAACTTGCTCTGTAGACCAGGCTGGCCTCAAACTCAGATCTGCCTGCCTCTGTCTCCTGGGATTAAAGGTGGGATCACCATACCCGATGCTTTTATTTTTTGAAAAAGATTTTATTTATTTATTTAGTTTAGTTAGTTAGTTTTGGTCTTTTTGAGACAGGGTCTCCCTTTAGCCCCAGCTTGCCTGGAACTATGTAGACCAGGCTGGCCTTGACCTCACAGGGAACCACCTGCCTCTGCCTGACTTCAGGTACCTTCAGAGGCCAAGAGGCATTTGATCTTCTGGGAGCTGGAGTTACATGTAGTGAGTCACCAGATGTGGGTGCTAGAGAGTGAGCTCAGGTCCTCTACAAGAACAGCAAAGCTCTTAACTGCTGAGCTGGCCCTCCATCCCCTCTTCCTGCTTTTTTGCTCATTCGTGGTTTTGAGGATGTAGCTATAACCTGTAGTTAACACTGGCTGGATGTCCAGATTAAACACATGTCTTATTAGATAACTGTTATCTAAAAGATTCTGCTCCCCAACCGGAGAATTTTGAGTTTCTTTATCCTTTGTCTTCTTCTGGGATCAAAACTGAGGTCTGGGGGCTGGAGAGAGACGGCTCAGTGATTAAGAGCGCTGGCTGCTCCTGCAGAGGACCCAGGTTCAATTCCCAGCACCCACATGGCAGCTAAGAAGTGTGTTTAAGCTGGGTTTGGTGGCACATACCTTTAATCCTAGCACTCTGGAGGCAAAGGCAGGCAGATCTCTGTGAGTTCAAGGCCAGCCTGGTCTACAGAGTGAGTTCCAGGCTAGCTGGGGCTATAGGGAGAACCTGTCTCAAAAAAAAAAAACAAAAAACAGAACAGAAAACAAAACAAAAAAACCCTGATGTCTGGAGCTGGGCATGACCACCATACCTTTAATCCCAGTACTTGGAAGGGAGATCTCTGTGAGATTGAGGCCAGCCTGGTCTACATAGTGAATTCCAGGCCAGTTGGGAGTACAGGGAGACCCTGTCTCAAAAAGAGCGCTGGAGAGATGGCTCAGTGGTTAAGAGGACTGGCTGTTCTTGCAGAAGATTCATGTTCCAATCCCAGAACCAAAACGGTGACTAACAACCAGCTGCAACTTCAGTTCTAGGGTGATCTGATACCCTCTTCTGTCCTCCCTGGGCATTGCATATATCCAGCACTTGCATATACGCAAGATATATACACATACAGGGGCTGGAGAGATGGCCTAGCGGTTAAGAGCACCTACCACTCTTACAGAGGACCCGGGTTCGATCCCCAGCACCCACATGGTGGCTGAGAACCATCTTAACTCCAGTTCCAGGGGAATCCGACACCCTCTTCTGACCTCCAAGGCATTGCACAACACAGGTGCACAAACCTACATGCAGACAGTACATTCATACACATAAACAAATAAAAATAAAAATAAAAAAAGAAATATACACATACATATAAGATAGAAATAAAGCAAAAACAATTAAAAAAAAAAAAGGCTGGTGTTGTGGGGCACACATTTAATCCAGCACTAGGGAAGCAGAGGCAAAGGCAGAGATAGAGGCAGGTGCATCTCTGTGAGTTCAAAGCCAGCCTGGTCTATGTAGGGAGTTCCAGGCCAGCTGGGGTTACAGGGTTTCAGACAAACAAACAAATAAACAAACAAACAAACAAAAACAAAACCCCCTAAAACCTGTGTAAATATTTCCTGCAAAGCATTTTCACCTATTTGTCACTATGTACTGGTGTGGTTGGATTATTCACCCCTCCCCTACCCCATGTATTTCACGGGAACAGAGATCACAGACTTTTGCCTTAGCTTGGTGATAGGCACATAGTTGTGCTCATATATATTTAAAATTACATGGGGCTGAAGAGATGGCTCAGCGGTTAAGAGCACGGAGTGCTCTTACAGAGGACCCGGGCTAGATTCCCAGCATCCACATGGCAGCTAAGAACCATCTTTGGCTCCAGTTCCAGGGGAATCCGACACCCTCTTCTGACCTCCGCAGCATTGCACAACATAGGTGCACCTACTCGCATGCAGACAATACACTCATACACATAAAAAATAATAAATTTGGGCTGGAGAGATGGCCTAGCAGTTAAGAGCACCGACCGACCGACCGACCGACCGACCGCTCTTACAGAGGACCCGGGTTCGATCCCCAGCACCCACATGGCGGCTGAGAGCTGTCTGAAACTCCAATTCCAGGAGAACTCCAGTTCCAGGGGAATCTGAGACCCTCTTCTGACCTCCGCGGCATTGCACGACACGGGTGCACAAACCTGCATGCAGACAGTACATTGATACACATACAGAAATAAATGAAAATTAAAAAAAATATTTAAAAAAAAATAATAATAAATTTAAAAAATAAATAGGGGCTGGAGAGATGGCCTAGCAGTTAAGAGTACCGACTGCTCTTGCAGAGGACCCGGGTTTGATCCCCAGCACCTACATGGCAGCTGAGAACCTTCCTTAACTCCAGTTCCAGGGGAATCCGACACCCTCTTCTGGTCTACAGAGCAAGTTCCAGGACAGCTAGATCTACAGGGAGACCCTGTCTCGAAAAGACCAAAAAAATAAGTAAATAAATAAATAAATAAATAAATAAATAAATAAATAAATAAATAAATAAAATAAAATAAATAGGGCTGTAGAGATGGCTCAGTGGTTAAGAGCACCCAGGTTCGATTCCCAGCACCCACATGGGGGCTAAGAACTGTCTTTAATGGGCTGGTGAGATGGCCTAGCGGTTAAGAGCGCCGACCGCTCTTGCAGAGGACCTGGGTTCGATCCCCAGCATCCACATGGCGGCCGAGAACCGTCTGAAACTCCAATTCCAGGAGAACTCCAGTTCCAGGGGGAATCCAACACCCTCTTCTGACCTCCGCGGCATTGCACGACACGGGTGCACAAACTTGCATGCAGACAGTACATTCATATACATACAGAAATAAGTAAAATTAATAAAAAAAAATTAAAAAAAAAAGAACTGTCTTTAAGCTAGACATGGTGGTGCACACCTTTAATCCCAGCACTCAGGAGGCAGAAGCAGGCGGATCTTTGTGAGTTCAAGGCCAGCCTGGTCTACAGAGTGAGTTCCAGGCCAGCAGGGGCTATAGGGAGTCCCTGTCTTAAAAAATAAATAAATAAATACAGCCGGGTGTGGTGGTGCACGCCTTTAATCCTAGCATTTGGGAGGCAGAGACAGGCAGATCTTTGTGAGTTCAAGGCCAGCCTGGTCTACAAGGTGAGTTCCAGGACAGCTGGAGCTACAGGGAGACCCTGTCTCGAAAAGACCAAAAAATAAAATAAAATAAATAAAATAAATAAATAAATAAATAAATAAAAAGAACAAAACAAAAAGTTACAGAGTACGAGGCTGGAGAGATGGCTCAGCGGTTAAGAGCACCCACTGCTCTTGCAGAGGACCTGGGTTTGATTCCCAGCATCCACATGGCAGCTAAGAACCGTGTTTAACTCTAGTTCCAGGGGAATCTGACACCCTCTTCTGACCTCTGCAGCATTGCATGACTCGGGTGCACCAACCTACATGCAGACAGTACACTCATACAAACAAATAAATAAATCAGAAAAATTAAAAAAAAATTACACATGCTAGGCATGGTAGTGCAAATTTGTAATTCCAGCACTTGTAACAGGAAGATCAGGTGTTCACGGTCATCCTAGGCTACATATCAAGTTTGAGGCCACCCTGGGCTACAAGAGACTATATCTAAAACAGACAAACAAGGGGCTGGAGAGATGGCTCAGTTGTTAAGAGTATGTACTGCTTTTACAGAGGATGGGAGTTTGGTTCCCAACACCCATATTGGTGGCTCATAACTGCCTGTAAATCCAGCTTTAGGAGGATCTGAATCCAGCTCTAGGAGGATCTGATGCTGCTGGCCTGTGAGGGGACCTGGACTCAAGCATATGCTCACATACATAGAAACAACTAAAAATAATAAAAAATAAGCCTTAAAAAATCTTATGTCCAATTTTTTTTTTTTTTTTTTTTTTTGAGACAGTCTCCCTGTAGCCCCAGCTGGCCTGGAACTCACTATGTAGACCAGACTGGGTTCAATCTTACAGAGATCCACTTGCTTCTGCCTCCCTCCTGAGTGCTGGGATTAAAGGCCTGTGGATCCAGGCCTGCATATCTTTATCATTTTTGCTAAAATGTTTTAAGCGTGGCAGGGCAAGAGAGATGCTCACCAGTTAAGAGTCATAGGACTTAGCACTTGCACGGCAGGGCAGCTAACACCTGTCCTTTATTCCGGTTCCAAGGGATCAATGTCCTCTTCTGGCCTCCATGGGAAGCAGGTATGTAAGTGCAGGTGCAAAACACTCATATACATAAAATAAAAAAAAATTTTTTGTCTTTTTGAGACAGGGTCTCCCTGTAGTTCCCACCTTCCTGGAGCTCATTATGTAGACCAGGCTGGCCTTGAACTCACAGAGGTCTGCCTGCCTCTGCCTCCTGAGTGCTCGGATTAAAGGCGTGCACCACCATGCCCAGTTTAAAGACAGTTCTTAGCTGCCATGTGGGTGCTGGGACTGGAACCCGGGTCCTCTGCAAGAGCAGTAGGCGCTCTTAACCACTGAGCCATCTCTCAGCCCCCAAATAAAATCTTGAGAAAAAGAAGCAATTTATGTGGAAACTCACTGAAAATAATATATACTTTAGATTGGGCATGATGGCTCATGTATTTAATCCCTGTACTCTGGAGGCAGACGCAGGCAGATCTCTATAGTCCGAGTCAGCCAGGACTATATAGTGATACATACATACATACATACATACATACATACATACATACGTGTGTGTTCATAATTTATATGTACATTTTAGGAAATTGTATATATACTTTAGAAAGTTTTCTTATGGGCTGGAGAGATGGCCTAGCGGTTAAGAGCACCGACTGCTCTTGCAGAGGACCCAGGTTCGATCCCCAGCACCCACATGGCAGCTGAGAACCTTCTATAACTCCAATTCCAGGAGAACTCCAGTTCCAGGGGAATCCGACACCCTCTTCTGACCTCCACGGCATTGCATGACATGGGTGCACAAACCTACATGCAGACAGTACATTCATACACATAAATAAATAAAATTAAAAAAAAGTTTTCTTACTATTAAGTTATGATAGCATCTCACAATACTAATTCCTTAGCATTATCTAATGTCTAGCCTGTCTTCAAATTTATCTACTTACCCCCCCAACATACTTTTTTTGTTCATACCACAATCTAAGTAAGGGCTCCATACTGCATTTAGTTGTTCCTGAAGGCTCATTAACTCTATAACAACTTTCCCCATGTCATTCACTTGTTGAATTGCTAAAGTATTTTAAGTAAATTGCAGACATCATATCCCACCTTCCAGATTTCTCTGATTGCTTCTTCATGGTGGTATTTATCCTATAAACTGGAAATTAGCTCTACAGACTTGATTAGACTCAGGTTGACTATACCTATATAAACAGCCCACGGTGATGCCTCTGACTACAAATTGGGGTTGTTAGTGATGCAATGTCGATTGCTGGTCTGCTGAAGACAACCTATCTCGTTCTGAAGTCCTTTCTTCTTTTTTTTTTTTTTTAATTAAGCCAATGTTTTATTGACTGTGCATTTCATACAAATCAAATCTAGACCCCTGCTCCCCCACTAAAGCTCATGAATTCTGCCAAACATGTTTATCTTTTCCTCAGTCTCTCTCAAAATTCTTGATGCAGAAGTTTACTGTTTTGAGAAGTTCAATGTATCAGTCAGTTCTTTGATGCAGACTTTTCTGTTGGTGGTGTCGTTGTTATTCCTTCCAATATGCATCACTCCAAAATATGCACATATGCATGCCACATATATCATAGATTTTAGCATCTTCAGCTTATGATTTTTTTTTTTTATTAGGCTGAAAGATGTCATGTTTGAAGTCTCCTCCTTGGCAAGCCCAAAGCACCATCAGTTCTGCCCTTGTGCTCCACACTGGAGTTTCCCCTTCCCATGGTCACCAAATGAGGTCAGTAAGCACCGCATCCTGTCTTGATCTTCCTGTACTGGTCTCCATGATACAGCTTGCATAGTCCAACAATGGCAGTCTATTCTCTGAAGAAGTGGAAACCCCAGTAGTAGCTCAGTCCACAAGTTGGATGTCTCAGCAGTCCCCACCTGGCACTGAAGGTTTGGAGGATTCTTGGAGAGACAGGAGTCTTCGGTCCAGATTGGAAGGTTGAAAAGCTGTGTCTTCTTATGTCTTTTTTTTTTTTTTTATTATTATTTATTTTTGTATGTGTATGAATGTACTGTCTGCATGCAGGTCTGTGCACCCGTGTCGTGCAATGCCGCGGAGGTCAGAAGAGGGTCTTGGATTCCCCTGGAACTGGAGTTCTCCTGGAATTGGAGTTACAGACGGTTCTTAGCCGCCATGTGGGCGCTGGGGATCGAACCCGGGTCCTCTGTAAGAGCGTCGGTGCTCTTAACCGCTAGGCTATCTCTCCAGCCCCTTCTTNGAATGTACTGTCTACATGTAGGTTTGTGCACCCGTGTAGTGCAACGCCGCGGAGGTCAGAAGAGGGTCTCAGATTCCCCTGGAACTGGAGTTCTTCTGGAATTGGAGTTACAGACAGTTCTCAGCCGCCATGTGGGTGCTGGGGATCGAACCTGGGTCCTCTGCAAGAGCAGTCGGTGCTCTTAACCACTAGGTTATCACTCCAGCCCCGATGTCATCTTTCTTTACCGCCACAAAGAACTCCATTGTGTAGATGTACCACATTTTCTCTATCCACTACTCCTCAGTTGAGGGGCACTTGGGTTAGTTCCAGCTCTTCGCTATTGTGAAGAAAGCTGCAATAAACATGGCTGTACAATGTATTTCTGCGGTAAGATGAGTCTTGTGGGTATATACCCAGGAGTAGTATGACTGGGTCAGGTGGCAAGCTCATTTCGAGTCTTCTGAGGGTTTTCCACACTGCTTTCTATAGTGGCTGTACCAGTTTACATTCCCACCAGCAGTGAATTAGTCCTCCCCTTTCCCCACAACTTCTCCAGCACTTGGTATCATTTTTTTTCTTGATCCTACCCAGTCTTATGGGAGTGAGATGATATCTTTTTATTTTATTTTATTTATTTTTGGTATGTGTATGAATGTACTGTCTGCATGCAAGTCTGTGCACCTGTGTCGTGCAATGCCGCGGAGGTCAGAAGAGGGTGTTGGATTCCCCTGGAACTGGAGTTCTCCTGGAATTGGAGTTACAGACGGTTCTCAGCCGCCATGTGGGTGCTGGGGATCGAACCCGGGTCCTCTGCAAGAGCAGTCGGCACTCCCAACCACTAGGCCATCTCTCCAGCCCCGTGAGATGATATCTTAAAGTAGTTTTAATTTGCATTTCCTTAATTATTAGACACGTTGGACATTTTTTAAGATGTTTCTCAGCCATCTCTAATTCTTCACTTGTGAAGTCTCTGTTCAGTTCTTTGCTCCATCTTTTGAGTGAGTCATTTGTTTTATTTCTTCTTTGTTTTTTAAGTAGTATATATATTCTGGGAATCAATGCTTTGTCAGATGTATCTGCGATGAAGGTTTCCTCCCACTCTATGGGTTTTCTCTTCACTTCCTTGATTTTTTTTTTTTTTTGGTCTTTTCGAGACAGGGTCTCCCTGTAGCCCCAGCTGTCCTGGAACTCTCTTTGTAGACCAGGCTGGCCTTGAACTCACAAAGATCCGCCTGCCTCTGCTTCCCAAGTGCTGGGATTAAAGGCGTGTGCCACCACACCTGGCTTGATTGCTTCTTTTTTTTTTTTTTGGTCTTTTCGAGACAGGGTCTCCCTATAGCCCCAGCTGTCCTGGAACTCACTCTGCAGACCAGGCTGGCCTTGAACTCACAAAGATCCGCCTGTCTCTGCCTCCCAAGTGCTAGGATTAAAGGCATGCGCCACCACGCCCAGCTTTTGATTGCTTCTTTTGATGTGCAGAAGCTTTTGAGTTTAATGATGTCCCATTTGTCAACTGTCAATCTTATTTCTTGCACAGCTGCAGTCTGATTTAGGAAGTCTTTTCCCATGCCTATGTCTTGTAGTCTGCTGCAAATGTTTTCTTCTATCACCTTCAGAGTTTTGGGTTTCATATTGAGGTCTTTGATCTGGAGTTGACTTTTGTACAGGGTGAGAGGTAGGGATTTAACTTCATTCTTCTACAGTGGTGATCCAGTTCTGCCAACACCACTTGCTGAAGATGCTGTCTTTCCTCCATTGTGTCTTCTTGGCCCCCTTGTCAAATATGAGATGGCTGAAATTGTATGTGCTCAGGTTTGGATCTTCAGTTTTGTTCCATTGGTCAACAGGTCTGTTTTTTTTAATTTTTTTTTTATTTTTATTTATTTCTGTACGTGTATGAATGTACTGTCTGCATGCAAGTTTGTGCACCCGTGACGTGCAATGCTGCAGAGGTCAGAAGATGGTGTCGGAGTCCCCTGGAACTGGAGTTCTCCTGGAATTGGAGTTTCAGACGGTTCTCGGCCGCCATGTGGGTGCTGGGGATCGAACCCGGGTCCTCTGTAAGAGCGGTCGGCACTCTTAACCGCTAGGCCATCTCTCCAGTCCCAACAGGTCTGTTTTTGTGCCAGTACCAAGCTGTTTTTCTAACTATAGCCCAGTAGTATAGTTTGAAGTCTGGTATAGAGATCCTCCCTGTATTGCTCTTTTAGCTTGGGTTGCTTGGGCTATTCTTTTATTTTCATATGAAAATAGTCTTTTGTTTTTCATATGAAATTAAGGACTATTTTTCTAATCCTGTGAAGAAACTCTTGGGGATTTTAATTGGGATCGTGTTGAATCTGTATATTAATTTGGGTAGAATGGACATTTTTTTTTTTTTTTTTGGCTTTTCGAGACAGGGTCTCCCTGTAGCCCCAGCTGTCCTGGAACTCACTCTCTAGACCAGGCTGGCCTTGAACTCACAAATATCCACCTGCTTCTGCCTTCCAAGTGCTAGGATTAAAGGCGTGCGCCACCACGCCCGGCTAGAATGGACATTTTTACTATATTAAGTTTTCCAATCCATGAGCATGGGAGGTCTTTCCATCTTCTGATGTCTTCTTCAATTTCCTTCTTCAGGGGTTTAAAATTTTTTTCTTGTAGAGTTCTTTGGTGTCTTTGGTTAGGTTTGTTTCTAGGTATTTTATTATTTTCGAGGCTATTGTGAGTGGGAAGGTCTCCTTGTGTTCCTTCTTCAGTTGCTTGTTGTTGGTATAAAGAAAGGCTTCTGATTTTTCTAGGTAAATTTTGTATCCTGCCACTTTACTGAAACTCTTAATCATTTCTAGGAGTTTTCTGGTGGAGTTTTTAGCATCCCTTAGGTACTGAAACTCACTATGTAGACCAGGCTGTTCTTGAACTCACATAGATATGCCTGCCTCTGATTCCTGTGGGCTGGGACTACAAGTGTGCTCTACCATGCCTGGCCTGATTTTGGGTTATCTTTATTTATGTGTGTCTGCCACGTGTTCTGGGGTCTCAGGAGGTCAGAAGAGGGTATTGGAGCCCCTGAACCTGACATTATGAACCACTTAATGTGGGTGCTGGGAGCCCAACTCCGTAGGCCCTCTGGAAGAGCAGCAATTGCTATTAGCTGCTGAGCCATTTCTCCAGCCTATGGTTTTGTGCTTTTGAGACAGTGTTACTATGTAGCCCAGGCTGGCCTAGAACTTGTGATCCTCCTTCTTCATCCTCCAATGGCATTTTTTTTTTTTTTAGTGTGTGTGCTGTGTTTATGGGTTTACATGTGGCACAGTGTGTGTGTGGTCAGGGGCCAACCTCAGCTGTTAGTCCTTACTTTCCACCTTACTTTGAGGCAGGGTCTTTTTCTCCACTGCATGCACCAGGCTGGTTATCCCAGCAGCTTTTAGGAATTCTCCAGTTTCTGGTATCTGCATGGGCATGGTGGGATAACAGATATCCAGCTTTACAGATGCTCTAGGGATCCTCATGCTTGTTTGGCAAGTACTTGACCCACTGAGCCAACTCCCCAGCCTGGTGTTGCTGAATCGCCCAACCCAGTCAGGAACCTACAATCCTCCCTCACCTGTGCTGAGATTACAGGTGTGAGCCATCATGCCCAGACAGGTGTAGCTTTAAGAAAGTTGGACTTTGCTTTCTAGCCTTTCTTGCTTTCTATGTAACTGTAATCTCATCATTTAGAAGGCTGAGGCTAGAGGACTACTGCCCACTTTTGGCCAGCTCAGGGCAACACAGTGAATTCAAAGGCAGTCAGGGCTACACAACAAGGCCTTGTCTAAAAAGCAAACAAAAGAAATCTGGACTTCTTGGACAGAGAATTTTGGAACGTACACAAGACTATGAGACAATGGAAATAGTACAGACAGACTTGGAAAGTGGGTGGAATGGAAGGTTTGTACAGGGCGGGAAGGGGACCAATATCTGCCTGTGGCTGTTTGAATTCAGCCCCGTGTTGGTCTTGGCCACACTCTACGTTACACGTTACACCTCCACTGTTGTTGTTTTTTTGTGTGTGTGTCTTTTTGAGACGTGTATGTGTGGTTTTGTGTTTTTTTTAAACTTTTCCCATTTTAAATTTTTTACTTTTTATGTGTATGAGGGTACTGTCTGCATGTAGGTCTGTGCACCCATGTCATGCAATGCCTCAGAGGTCAGAAGACGGTGTTGGATTCCCCTGGAACTGGAGTCAAAGACGGTTCTTAGCTGCCATGATGTGTGTGGTTTTTTTTTTTGTCTTTTCGAGACAGGGTCTTCCTGTAGCCCCAGCTGTCCTGGAACTCACTCTGTAGACCAGGCTGGCCTTGAACTCACAAAGATCCACCTGCCTCTGTCTCCTGAGTGCTAGGATTAAAGGCGTGTACCATCATGCCTGGCCTGATGTGTGGTTTTTTTTTTTTTTTTTTTGGTCTTTTTGAGACAGGGTCTCCCTGTAGCTTCGGCTGTCCTGGAATTCACTATGTAGACCAGGCTGGCCTTGAACTCACAAAGATCTGCCTGCCTCTGCCTCCCAAGTGCTAGGATTAAAGGCATGTGCCACTACGCCCAGTGTGATGTGTGTCTTTTTTGAGACAGCATCTCCCTATATAGCCCCAGCTGGCCTGGAACTCACTCTGTAGACTCTGTATAGACCAGGCTGGCCTTGAACTTACACAAATCTGCCTGCCTCTGTCTCCTGAGTGCTAGGATTAAAGGCGTGCACCACTACACCTGGCTTAAAAAATGGTTCTTAGCCGCCATGTGGGTGCAGGTCCTCTGCAAGAACAGTCGGTGCTCTTGACCACTGAGCCATCTTTCCAGCCCCACCTACACTGTTTTTATTTACAGATGAGGAAAATGAGGCTTTGACTTACTTGGTCATTTGTCTGAGACCTGGGCCCAGTCAGGGAGGACAGGCATTTACTGGATCTCCAGCAGACACAGTGTGAAGGAGAAAGAACCCTGGCCTGGCTGAGGCTGAGGCCCTCCACATTTTGGGTGGGAAGAAGAGGGAAAAATAATGAGCTTGCTCCCTTGCAGCTGCCCAGATGTCCCCAAGCTGCTCTCTTGAGAAATGGTGTTTATAACATGACAATGCCTGTAATTTGGCTTCCGGCATGCCTGGATAATTAGCTTAAGTTATCCCTCATTGGCGTTTCATTCAAAGCAAGGATACTCTTCCATTCATTCTGATGAGGCCTGTCCTCTATGAGAGTCACAGAAGGGTCGCTGAGAACCTGGAGCTGTCACTCTCTCAGTCGGAGCTGTCTGCGGATGCTCCCAGAGTCAGCTGGGGGGGCCCCCCCCCCCGGACTGCTTGGTGTGCGTGTGTGTCTGCACAGTTGGTATCCAGCAGGACTATAGCCCAGAGGACAGAGGCAAGGAGGATGGGAGACCTCAGGAAGGAGCTAATGGCTGAGGTCAGAGACAGGGATGCTTGGGCTAGAGCTAGGATGCACTGAAGAGGGAGAGTCTAAGGTATTAGGTGTGCTTGTTTAGAGAGGGGAGGAAGATGGGGAGCTGGCAAACACCCCCAGGACTTTGTTTAGAGAAGTGTGTGTATGTACACACCCTATTTACTGTTGGGAGGGAAAGGGGGAGTCTGCAGAGGAAGGGAAGAGTAAGTGCCACCCAGTGAGAGTGGCAGGGGGCGGGCAGAGGCATAAATGGAAAGGTCAAGAATGAGGCTTAGGGGCTGGAGAGATGGCTCAGCTGTCAAAGAACACTGGCTGCTCTTCCACAGGACCTGGGTTTGGTTCCCAGCTAACACCCATCCTTGACTCAAGTTCCGAGGGAACGCCATACTCTCTTCTGGCCTCCGAGGACACCAGGCATACATGCAATACATTTACAGAAACAGGCAAAACACTCATGTACATAAGGTAAAACAGAATCCTTTTTAAAAAGGGGGCTAAGAGGGGCTGGAGAGATGGCCTAGCGGTTAAGGGCGCCGACTGCTCTTACAGAGGACCCGGGTTCGATCCCCAGCACCCATATGGTGGCCGAGAACCATCTGAAACTCCAATTCCAGGAGAACTCCAGTTCCAGGGGAATCCGACACCCTCTTCTGACCTCTGCGGCACTGCACGACCCGGGTGCACAAACTTGCATGCAGACAGTACATTCATACACATACAGAAATAAATAAAATTAATAAAAAAAAATTTAAAAAGGGGGCTAAGAGGGCTGGAGAGATGGCTCATTGGTTAAAAGCACTAACTGAGCCTGGGTGTGGTGGTGCAGTCCTTTAGTTCCAGCACTTGGGAGGCAGAGGTAGGTGGATCTCTGTGGGTTCAAGGTCAGCCTGGTCTACATAAGACTGGGACTACAGGGAGACCCTGTCTCAAAAAACAAAAAAACAAAAAACAAACAAACAAAAAGCACTAACTGCTCTTGCAGAAGAACCAGGTTCGATTCCCAGCACCCACATGGCAGCTAACAACTGTCCTAAACTCCAGTTCCAGGGAATCTGACACCCTCTTCTGACCTCTGTGGGCACTGCATGACACCAATGTATTTACATATATGCAAGCAATATATTCATACACATAAAATAAAAATAATAAAAATAAAACATTTAAAAAGGGGCTTAAAATGATTTCAAATTAGGATTTCAACAGGACATGGAAGAGGATGAGGGAGAGGGATGGAGTAAAAATAACCAAAATCCATTATTGGGGCTGGAGAGATGGCCTAGTGGTTAAGAGTGCTGACCGCTCTTGCAGAGGATGCGGGTTCGATCCCCAGCACCCACATGGCGGCCGAGAACTGTCTGAAACTCCAATTCCAGGAGAACTCCAGTTCCAGGGGAATCCGACACCCTCTTCTGACCTCCGCGGCATTGCACGACTTGGGTGCACAGACTTGCATGCAGACAGTACATTCGTACACATACAGAAATAAAAAATAAAAAATAAAAAAATCCATTATTAGATGCATAAAATTGTCAGAGAATTTAAAAAAGAAAGAAAATGTGGACAACGGCTAAAGGTGGAGGAACTGACCAGAAGACATTAGTTTTTAAGAAAAAGATAGCCGGGTGTGGTGCACACCTCCTAGCACTCAGGAGGCAAAGCCAGGCGGATCTCTGTGAGTTCAAGGCCAGCCTGGTCTATAGAGTGAGTTCCAGGACAGCTGGGGCTACAGGGAGACCCTGTCTCGAAAAAAAAAAAAAAAAAAAAAAAAAGAAAAGAAAAGAAAATAGAAGAAATGTTGGGAAATGATGGTTTCTTTGAAAAATAAGAACTGAGAAGAGTCACCTGGAGCCAGAGCCTGGGGGCCACAAGGCAGAAAGCACCCTGGGTTCAGCAGGAATAGCTCTTCCTCTCTGTAAACATGAGACTAGAGCTGGCTAGGTACTGTCCTAGGCCTCTGAACATAGCCACACAATTCCCAAAGATTCTGCCTTCCTGGTCCTCATGTAGGAAGGAAAGAATGACCACAGTCCTAAGTACGTGAACACGGGGATTTCAGAAAATGGAGTAGAGAGTGGGGCATAGTTTTGTGTTTATGGGCTGGAGATGTAGCTCAGTAGAATGCTTGCCTAGCATTCAGGAAGTCCTGGGTTCAATCTCTGGTACTGCGCGTAAAATGGAGTATTGCAGCACGTGCCTGTAATCACAACACTCAGGAGGTAGAGGGAGGAGGAACAGAAATTCAAGACCATCCTCAGCTACATGAGATCTTGACTTAAAAAGTAAAAGCAACAACATCCCCCGTCCCCAAACGAAAACCACCAAAAAAGAGAGGGGTAACATATGCCTTAAACTCTAGCACTCAGGAGACAGAGGCAGCGGGATCTCTGTGAGTTCAAGGCCAGCCCAGTGTACATAGTGAGACAGTGTCACACACATGAAAAAAAGTTCTCCCTATATATATAGCCCAGGCTGGCCTGGAATTTGCAATTCTTCTGCCTCAGCTGGACTATAAATTCCCACCATATCAGGCTTCGGTACAGTGTTAAGTAAGGAGTTCAGAAAAGTCTGTGGAGGCAGGAACATGCTAAGAAACAGGAAGCCAGCATGACTATGGACCATTCCAGTAAGGAAGGAGGGTATGGAAGAGACGTACCAGAGAGACTGGGGCAGGTGGCATGAGACCTGCCGTGGCCACTGTGCAGGGATGGCTGGCAGGGCCAAGGAGGATCTCTGTGAGTTCAAGGCCAGCCTGGTCTACATAGTGAGTTCCAGGCTATCTGGGGCTACAGGGAGACCCTATCTCAAAAAGACTGAAAAGAAATAATAAAAAGCTGGGTATGGTGGTGCATGCCTTTAATCCTAGCACTTGGTAAGCAGGACAGTTGGGCTACAGGAAGACCCTGTCTCGAAAAAAAAACAAAAAAAAAGAAATTTTTTTTTTTTAAGCCATGGGGTCTAGAAAGGTGGCTCAGTGATTAAGAGCACTGGCTGCTCTTGCAGAGAACATGGGTTCGATTCCCTTTACCTACATGGTGGCTAACAACCGTTTATACACTTGTTGCCAGGCTCCCAAAAGTAGTGGGGATTACATTTAAAAATATTTTTTAAAAATTTTTATGTGTATGAATGTACTGTCTGCATGTAAGTTGGTGTACTGTGTCCTGCAATGCCGCGGAGGTCAGAAGAGGGTGTCAGATTCCCCTGGAACTGGAGTTAAAGAGGTTCTTAGCCACCATGTGGCTGGGAATCAAACCCGGGTCCTCTGCAAGAGCAGTCGGTGCTCTTAACCGCTGGGCCATCTCTCCAGCCCCAGGATTACATTATTGTATACAGGTGTGTGCCACCACCTGGCTCTGGAGTAGCTTTTAAATTTTTTTTTTTTTTTGTCTTTTTGAAACAGGGTCTCCTCGCAGCCCCAGCTGTCCTGGAACTAACTCACTTTGTAAACCAGGCTGGACTTGAACTCACAGAGATCTGCCTGCCTCTGTCTCCTGAGTGCTGGGATTAAAGGCGTACGCCACCATACTCGGCTTAATTTTTTTTTTTTACTCATTTTCTTCTTGGTCTTTTTGAGGCAGGGTCTCCTTATAGCCCTAGCTGCCTATATAGACCAGGCTGGCCTTGAACTCACATCTGCCTGCCTCTGCCTCTGGAGTACTGGGATTAAACGTGTGCACCACCACACCTGGCTTTTTTACTAATTTATTCAACATTTATTTCTTGTGTGTACACATGTATGTGCATGTGCCAACAAGTGCATGTGAAGGTCAGAGACAAGCTTGGCACCTTTACCCACAGGGCTACCTGGCCAGCCCTGGAAAGGCTTTTGTTAGGAGGGTATGTTGTCAAGCTGAGCTGGATCCCTGGAACGCACATGGTAGGATAAACTCACTCCAGCAGGTTGTTCGCAGTCCTCCACATGCACTCAACTTCTGAGTTCTGGGATTATGGGCATGCATCACCATGCCCAACACCTGTACTGTTCAAAATGTAGTGTCAGCTGGGATTAAAGGCGTGCACCACCACAATCCAGCTTTTTTTTTTTTTTACGAATTTTTTATTATTAATTTTATTTCTGTATGTGTATGAATGTACTGTCTGCATGCAAGTCTGTGCACCCGTGTCGTGCAATGCCGCGGAGGTCAGAAGAGGGTGTCCGATTCCCCTGAAACTGGAGTTCTCCTGGAATTGAAGTTTCAGACGGTTCTCGGCCATGTGGGTGCTGGGGATCGAACCCGGGTCCTCTATAAGAGCGGTTGGTGCTCTTAACCGCTAGGCCATCTCTCCAGCCCCAGTCCAGCTTTTTTTTTAAAATGAGACCCTGCCTCAGAGGTTCCCGAAGGACACCCAAGGTTGACTTCTGGTCTCCACATGTGAGCATGTACACACACACACACACGCTCTTCAAGGTTGACTTCTGGTCTCCACATGTGAGCATGTACACACACACACACACACACACACACACACACACGCTCTTCAAGGTTGACTTCTGGTCTCCACATGTGAGCGTGTACACACACACACACACACACACACTCTTCAAGGTTGACTTCTGGTCTCCACATGTGAACATGTACACACACACACACACACACACACACGCTCTTCAAGGTTGACTTCTGGTCTCCACATGTGAGCATGTACACACACACACACACACGCTCTTCAAGGTTGACTTCTGGTCTCCACATGTGAGCATGTACACACACACACACACACACACGCACTCT
>VZQC01013897.1:435394-447331 GCA_009823505.1 Rhizomys pruinosus
TACACACACACACACACACACACACACGCTCTTCAAGGTTGACTTCTGGTCTCCACATGTGAGCATGTACACACACACACACACACGCTCTTCAAGGTTGACTTCTGGTCTCCACATGTGAGCATGTACACACACACACACACACACATGCGCACGCTCTCTTCTGGGTTCTCTAGTCTGACCAAAGCACTGTGGTTCCTCCTGTCCTGATTCCTCCCCCACTTCTAGTCTCCCTCTATGTTACAGCTTACCCCTGGGCAGCTTGTCTAGACTGTCCTATTCACTCTATTGAAGGTGCTCTTCTGAGACCCTGTGTCATGGGGCTACTCCCTTCTTCTGGACACCCCACTTCTTCTAGGGGTTCTTCCTCCAGACATTCTCTCTCCCGCTGTGACCCTTGTCCTCTCTGTACCTGCCCAGCCTCTCATTAGGATCTCATCACTCCCAGCACCGCCCAAAGACACCCATGAAGTTTTTTCAGACTATCAAGGATATGAGGAGATGTAGAATCTTTTTACATTTTTTTAAAATTTTATTTATTTTTGTATGTGTATGAATGTACTGTCTGCATGCAGGTCTGTGCACCCATGTCATGCAATACCACGGATGTCAGAAGAGGGTCTCGGATTCCCCTGGAACTGGGGTTCTCCTGGAATTGGAGTTACAGTTCTCAGCCGCCATGTGGGTGCTGGGGATCGAACCCGGGTCCTCTGCAAGAGGAGTCGGCGCTCCTAACCGCTAGGCTATCTCTCCAGCCCCTACAATTTATTTTTATTATTATTTTTGGTATTTTTGAGACAGGGCCTCCCTTTAGTCCCAGCTGGCCTGGAGTTTGCTCTGTAGACAAGGCTGGACTTGAACTCACAGAGATCCACCTGCTTCTGCTTCCAGAGTGCTAGGATTAAAGGCATGTGCCACCATGCCTGGCACTATTTTAATTTTTATTTTATGAATGCCCGAGGAGGTCAGAAGAGAGCATCTGGAACTGAAGTTACAGTTGTTAGTCATCATGTGGGTGCTGGGATTCAAACCCAGGTCTTCTGCAAGAACAGCCAGTGCTTTTAACTGCTGCTGTGCCATCTCTCCAGGCCCCTTTTTACAATTTTTAAGGAATATGCAAATATGACATGTCTTCCAGGTAGTGCCTCAGACACATCAAAAAGATCCTTTTTCTCACTCTGAGATATTAATTTGTTCATTCATTCATTCATTCATTCACTCACTCATTCACTCACTGTGCATCTACCATACATGGGACACTGAGTCAAATGCTTGGGCTCAACACATAAAAATCACTGCTGGGAGGCAGAGATGACTCATTCAAGTTTGAGGAAAGAGAGAAACTTCAGAGTATACAAGAGACACTTGTACCTCCTGAGCAACATGGGGCTCTCTCATAATGCCTTGCGGATGTGCTCGAGACTGTCTTACCTTCAAGGCACAGCTCAGCTCAGCTCAGCTCCTGCTTCTGCCCAGACCACCTCTGCACTGTTCCACTCCATTATAACCTGTCTCTTTCTTCATGGTGTGCTTTGCCTGTATAACTCTCCTCTCTACCCAACCACCAGCCCCCGCCCAGTTTTGGGTACTGAACTCAGGAACTTGTGTACAATAGGCCGTTGCCCTGCATCTGAGCTACATCCCCAGACCTTGGTTTTACCATTTATTTATTTATTTATTTACATTTTATTTATTTTCTACCTTTTTTTTGGGGGGGGGGTCTTTTCGAGACAGGGTCTCCCTGTAGCCCCAGCTGTCCTGGAATTCACTTTGTAGACCAGGCTGGCCTTGAACTCACAAAGATCCGCCTGCCTCTGCCTCCCAAGTGCTAGGATTACAGGTGTGCACCACCACACCTGGCTTCTACCATTTATTTTTGAGACAGGGTCTTACTGTAGAGTTGGCTGGCCTGGAACTCACTATGTGAGCTCACAGAGAACCAGCTGCCTCTGCCTCCCAAGTGCTAGAATTAAAGGCTTGTGCCACCACACCCAGCTTCATTTTACTTTTTGGTATTTTTGAGTCAGGGTCTCCCTTTAGTCCCAGCTGGCCTGGAACTTGCTCTGTAGACCAGGCTGGGCTTGAACTCACAGAGATCTACCTGCCTCTGCCTCCCCCAAGTGCTGGGATTAAAGGTTAAGACAGAGTCCAAGTTGCCTAGACAGGACCTGAACTCCCCCGTCTTCCTCCATCCACTTCTCAAGGAGCTCGTCACGTGGCACTGCTTCTAGTACACCTACAGGTGCCTACTCCTGCCTTCAAGATCTTCGCCTCCTAACTTTCCATTCTCCTAGTGGAGGTGCCTATGAACTTTTTTCCCCCCCTTCTCAGTGTTTGAGGCAAGATCTCACTGTAGCCCAGGCTGGCCTCAAAAGTGATTCTACCACCTCAGCTTTCCAAGTGCTATGATTACTGGTGTGTGCCACTAAGTGTAAGCTGTATTAATTCTTGCTCTCTCACCACTCAGTCTATCAGTCTCCAGCATCCGGGCCTGGAATTTTCCAGTATCAGGTCTCCAGGCCTGCTTACAGAACCCTTTTTTTCTTCTGTTTCCTGATGGCCTGTGACCACCGCTACCTCCTCCCTAAATGTCTGTCTTCCACATATGAACTCTGCTGCTCCTAGTGACACCCTGCTTACCCACTTTGGAGCTGTCCCAGCCCAGGCTCTCCAAGGAGTCGGACCCTGAGCGTTGCCACCTCCTTTGGCATGGACACCCTGAGTGGGCAGTCCACAGCCCTGCTACCCTGTTCTATTCCTGTTATACTGTTGAGTACATGGACAGACACCCTTATACCTTGGAGTCATCCCTTCCATTTTGCCCTACCAAGTAGTTCCAAGCCAACCTTACCCCCGACTTCTTCAACCTCAAGCTTTCTGCTCTGCTCCTGTCAGCTGGACCCCTCTACGTCTCCTGACCCCTGCATCAGCCACATAGCATTATCTGGCGTGTTAACCATGATGGATCTCAGGCTAGGCATGGTAATGCAGGCCTATAATCCCAGCATTTGGGAGACTGAGGCAAGAGGACTGTGAGTTTGAAGATAATTTGGGAAGTGAGATCCTATTCAGGAAACTAAAACAACAAAAACTGCACTTGACCCAGGCATGGTGGCACACATCTTTAATCCCACTGCTTCGCTGGCAGGGGCAGGAGGATCTCTGAGATCCAGTCCAGCCTGATCAATGCAGAAAGTTCCATGCTGCCCTTGAACAAGACCCCCTGGGAGTTCACGAACATGCACTTCAGAGTTGAGAATTGCTACTCAAAGTCCCTCCCAACCTCTAGACTCTACCCCAGCCCTAAGTAACACCTGAGGGGCAGTGCATGAGCCTATCTGTACAAGCACCTCACTTACTAGGCTTGAGGCCCTGGGTTCTATCCCTAGCACAAAGAACAGAGAAGTAGGCCGGGCGTGGTGGCGCATGCCTTTACTCCAGCACCCAGGAGGCAGAGGCAGGCAGATCTCTGAGTTCCAGGCCAGCCTGGTCTACAGAGTGAGTTCCAGGCCAGCTGGAGCTATACGAAGACTCTGTCTCAAAAATTAAAAAAAGGGGCTGGAGAGATAGCCTAGCGGTTAAGAGCACCAACTGCTCTTGCAGAGGACCCAGTTTCCATCCCCAGCACCCACATGGCGGCTAAGAACCATCTGTAACTCCAATTCCAGGAGAACTCCAGTTCCAGGGGAACACCCTCTTCTGACCTCGGCAGCATTGCATGACACGGGTGCACAAACCTACATGCAGACAGTACACTCATACACATACAAAAAAATAAATAAAATTAAAAAAAAATTAAAAAACAACAACAAAAAAACCAGTAAAGCCCCAGGCTTAACATGAAGCACTTTGGCACTGGCGAGATCCCTTAAGCTGTCTGTTGCCCTGTTGCTGTTCCTCCTGTCCTTTCTCCAGTCACATACATGGCAGATGTGATGGTCAAAATCATAACTTCAAGCCAGGCATGGTGGCACACACTTTTAATCCCAGCACTTGGGAGGCAGAGTCAGGCAGATCTCTGTGAGTTCAAGGCCAGCCTGGTCTACATAGCCAATTCCAGTCCAGCTGGGGCTATAGGAAGACCCTGTCTCAAAGACAAAGAGAAAAACACAACTTCTACACATAGGGTCTGCTGGCTCCTGCTGGCTCACCTCCTTGACTGGGGTGAACTTTTGCTCACCCACTGGGACCCAGCTCGGGCCTTCCCTGACCCCATAAACACAGACTTTTGTAGTGCAGTGCTGTCACCTTTTGTAGTCCTCTAATAGTTACGATCAACTGGAATCAGTGACTTTATTATAACTCTCATGCTCCCTGGACCCCATTCCACCCTCACCCCAGCCAGTGTTATCTGTGTTGTTTTCTTGGTCAGTCTACGATTCACTGAAGTATTTGCTGAGCCATGGAATGTAACTTTTTCAACTTCTGTGGACTGTTAACTATAACAGAAGAAACAAGTATTACAGTGCAGGAAGAACTGTTAGAAAAGGGGAATGTGCTAGGGTGAACACACTAGTCATCTGCCATCCCCAGCCCGGGAAGTTCCCCAAGAGCAGAGTCATCAACCCACAGAATGTTTTTGGAAGTCCCCTTGGACTTCCAAAATCAAATTATCCAGCCAATATCAGAGAAGCAACGCTTTACACAGGGATCACTACTGGCTTGGACCAGACTGCAGCAGCTCTTAAGTCTGGGCTGAGGGCAGTCTTATACCATGAACTTTCTCTTTCCTACCCATCCTAACTCCCTAGAGGAAGTTTCTGTTGCCCAAATGTGGTCGGGGGACCACTCAGGCCCATGCAGTTTTTAAAGTCCCTGCTGGGATGTGGGCTGCCTGCAGGTTGGAGGACCATAAGTACTGTGTTTTCTTCCTGTCAAAATCTGTGAAAAGTCCCAAATCTCACATGTGCAGAGTCACTGAAACATTGATAGATCCTGGACCGCTTAAGCCCTGGGGAAATCCCTTCACTCCCACCAGTTCCTCTTTAGACCGGCTTTCATGCATACTGCACAGGGCCTGTGACTTAGGAAAAAAACTTGGTATCTCATGTCCCCTCCCTTTACTAGATAGGTCATGGGCCTCATACCCTTTGGTGGGAAAACACCCTTCCCTGCGCCCCGAAACTGAGAGGCAACTAGCCCATATCAACCCTCGGCTGGTACCTAGTGTTCGGGGGAAATTTAAGGTCCACGCTAAGGCACCCCAACCACAGTCACAGCCGGTAATTGAGTGGCGGGGGTGGGACTAGATCCCGGGCCGGGTTTCCATTATCCCAGGCCTGCCCACCCGAGATCACCAGAACCCTGCCTGGGTTACCTTGGGATAAGCACTTAACCTTTCCAAACGCGCCCAAGGTCAGCAGCTTTGCTTTGGGCACAGAAAACTGTTCGCAAAAGAGGTGCAATGGAAACGCTAACGCGCGGGCACCAGCGAAGTCGGTTCTTCAGCCCAGAGCGGTCTAACCGCCAAGATGAGAGGTCGCACCCGGGCCCCGCGGACGGGCGAAAGCCGACGCAGGACTAGAGGCGAAACCGCGACTCTCCCCAGCCTCCCCCGCTGCATTCCCGGAACCAGTGAGCCAGACTTCACTTCGCGGAAGCGCGCCCCGCGGCAGGCGCCTGGGCCCGGGACCGTCCCGACCGCAGCTCGCAACCCGGGCCGGGAGATGCGGGGGCCGGTGCGGTCGGGCCCGAGCAGCAGCACCGCGCGCGCTTCCGCCCCGCTCGGCTCTGGCGGCAGCGGCGGCCCCACAATCCCCTTCTGGCTCCGGGGACGGGCGGGGCGGGGCGGGGCGGGGACGGGCGGGGTAGGGCGGGGCGGGCAGAGCTGGCGGAAATAATTTTCTGTTTGGCCCTCTCTGCCCCAGTCCCTTTGCCGCGGGACGCGCGAGGCGGGCACAGATGCGGCAGTGCGAAGGTGCAGCCCGCCCGGCGCGCTTGGCGGGACGGAGAGAGCAGCTGGGATTGAGTGCCTAATGGGGACCTTAGCTCTGTCCCAAAGTCATTAGGGTCCCCGCCTCAGGGCAACGCCCTACTTACAGAGGGATAAGCTGAGCCCAAGAGAGTTGAAGTCGCTCGTCGAAAGTTGCGCGGCCAGAATGTGCGTGACACCTCAGATCGGTGACCAGTCACGCCACAGAGAGGACGATGAACTTGAACCACTTGTTGATGGAGACCTGCTTTGCCTTGGTGGATCCGCACATGCTGGACATTCAGGAAAATGATGTGATCCTGACAGCCCAACTCCCCGGGTACCCGCTGCGAACTCAGCTCAGCCTGCACTCGGTTCCCCCGGGAGGGTGGAAGCGAAACTCGGCAGAGTTCGCGTGGATGAGAGGTGGGCATCTCGGGCTGCACAGGCAGGACACGGTGTCGAAGCCCTAGCGCCGGACAAGACTGGGTTCAAACGCTGGCCCTGAAGCCTTCACAGGCTGTGCGCCTCTGAGCAGGTGGCTCACCCACGGCGAACTCGATTGCACCATCCACTCACTCTCCCAAGGGACTGTGCACGAACCTACGTTCCTAACACACTAGGAGCGTGTCACTCATCCATCCCACAAGCTTTGGAGGCACGCTGGACACTAGCCCGACCCTAGGTAGAGGCTTTCCGTCCTCAGCCCCAGGTCGCCTATCCCTGGGCACAGGGCCTAGTGACCCCTGTTTACCGAAACTGCGGCCACCCTGACAGTGAAGGTTTCCAAAAGAAAATACTCCGATAATTTGAAATTAGCATATGGTCCGGGTTGCTATTTTCGCGCAGTTTTATTCTTGGTGTAGAAAAGGCAATTCGTTAGAAACTCCCAAGTAAGTTGTCTTCCCTGAGTCTTACCGTCTGAGCAAAGCTCACAAATCTAAGCAAGAAACGCACGCACATTCCTTGCCAGGATCCCGGCCCTCGACCATTCCCTGCCTCGGAGCCCGACAGGCAGGCTGCCCCCCGTCCGCCAGTATAGATGAGGCCTCTTCTTCCCCGCAGCCCTCTGGGATTCCCACGGTCCCTGAAAGATTGCACAGAGTCGGGGGCTGCAGCTCAGAACTCAGTTTGCAGACATCTCCAGACTCCCGCCTCGTCAGGATTAAGGGAGTAAATCCCTGATGCCACGGACCAGGTCAAGGACAAGTTCTCCCCCGCCGAGCTACCCCCCCTCCTGGGCGGGGATTCATCCCCCCTTCCGGGATGAAAGGTACTAAAGAGCCGCCGAGGGGGGAGCAGCGGGCCCCTGCCCCTTGATGTTCCGGTTGAACAGGTGCTGGTGAAAAGGAGGCGGACCCGGCGGAAGAGTCGTCCTGGGGAGCAGCGCACTGGAGGGGGAGAGGCCCCCTTCGCCTCAGTCCCCCTGCCCGCCTTCCTTCGCCTCTCCCTCTGCCCCTCCCCCCCCCCAGGAAGCGTTCCCGGCCAGAGGTCTTTGAAGTGTGGCTGAAGCCCCCAGGCTGCCTTCTCCCCGCAGACACCCCACCTCCCGCTGGGAGGGGATTTGACCTTTGGTCCTGACAGGGACGCCAGCCCCCCCCCCCAGTTACCGAGTAGAAGAGAGGGGGAGGTCAGATCTCATACCCCTAGCCCATAGGAGGCTGGGGTGCGGGAAGTATTAGGGCTGCCCGCTCCCTTCCCTAACTAACCCAGACCCAATTTCGGGACTTTAATCCTCTGGCGCGAGGTTGGGAGCTCTCTTGTATTGATGTGCGTGCCCAGAAGTCAAGCGTGATAGTTGTTAGCGATCGCCTCCACGGTTGCAGTCTCCAGTTCGCTTGGGTCTCCAGGCGCGCCAGGGGGCTTAGAGGTGAAGTTTTGGGTCTCAGGGAGACCAGGGTTTGGAAGAAGCGGTGTCGCCTCTAAGTTTCTCCTAGGGTTAGAGAGTCTAGAAGCTCCCCGAGAGCACGAATATTCACTCTGGCAGTGCGGGGATACTTAGCATTCAATAAATATTTGTGCCGGGCGTGGTGCACGCCTTTCGACTTATCACTTGGGTGGCCTAGGCTGGAGGATCTGGAGTTCAAGGTCGTTCTTGACCGCACTCTGAGTTAGGGACCAGGGAGAGCTACTGGAGACCCTGTTTCAAACAAAAACTATTAGTTGACTAAATAAATTTGCTTGTGCCGGGCGTGGTGGCGCACGCCTTTAATCCTAGCACTTGAGAGGCAGAGGCAGGCGGATCTTTGTGAGTTCAAGGCCAGCCTGGTCTACAGAGTGTGTTCCAGGATAGTTGGGGCTACAGGGAGACCCTGTCTCGAGAAGACCAAAAAATAAATGTTTGCTTGTGAGAATGCCTACCCTCCAGCGAGGCCTCCAGGGACAGCGCCCAGAATAGCTACCCTATCCCAGAACCCCGGGTGAACTGCCCATCTCGCCCCTGTTCACTTTATGCCCCTGGTTTCCACCCTCACAATTTCCCTGGGATTGAAGAACACACTCGGGGATTTAGGACAAAGCCAAGGGGCCTGGGGAATGGGAGGCCCGAAGGGTGGTACCTAGGACAGGCCGAGGGAGGGCTGGGGCGCGACCCACTCTGGGTCCTAGATCGAAAAAGACGGGAAAGCTGCACCGAACGCACCAGAGAAAAGCTCCCTACCAAGCCAGGCTTTGTTCCCTGAACCTAAGACTTTACCCGGCGGCGGGCGGGCCGGGAGCGAGCGAGCGAGCGGAGGCGCGCGGCCATGGCTGCCGCGGCCGGGCAGGGGGGCCGAGGGGGCGGCGCGTGAGCGGGCGGCGCGGGGCGGGCAGGCGTCCGCGATGTGCCACTCGGCACCTCCCCCGCCGGGCCCGGGCTGCGCGGAGGCCGGGCGGCCCTGGTAGCCGGCGAGCGGCGCGGAAGGGGTGCCCGGCGCGCGAGTCTCATTGTTGGGGGGGGGCCCGTCGGGGCATGAGGGCGAGAGCACGGAGGGGGGGGCGGCCAGACAGAGCGAGCGAGGAGGAGGAGGAGGACGCCGAGGAGGAAGAAGGAGGAGGCAAAGAAAAGAAGCGGCGGCGGCGGCGGAGGAGGGGGCGAGGAGGCGCGCGGCCCCCCGCTCCCTCCCTCCCCCCGTGACCCCCGACCCCCGCCGGCCGGCCCCCCGCCCCAGCCCCGGAGGGAGCTCATGGGAGTATGAAGGAGATGGTAGGAGGCTGCTGCGTATGTTCGGACGAGAGGGGCTGGGCCGAGAACCCGTTGGTCTACTGCGATGGGCACGCGTGCAGCGTGGCCGTCCACCAAGGTACGGCGGGGGGCGGCGGACCCCGGGGGCGGCGCGTACCGGGTGCCCGGGGCCGCGCCCTCTGGAGCCCTCCCGGGGCGCGCCCCTCCCCCACCCACCTGAAGGGTAGCGCGGCGTGGGGCGCGCTCCCCCCCCAGCTCGGTCCTCCAGGACCGGGTCAGGCATTGTTTTCTTCCCTATTGTTCCAGTCCCGCGCCCCCCACCCCAAGTTGAGGGAGTTTTGGGGAGAGTCCAGGGAGCCCGGAGTGAAGTCCCCATTCCCCGCGCCGCCGGTGTCGGGGTTGCCCGGGGAATGTTTACCTGTGAGGTGTCCCCCTCCCGCCCGGTTTATTTTGGTCCTGGCTCCCCGGAGGAAGAGGTCAAGGGGGGGTCATCCCCCTCCGCTTCCGGATACTGTGAGGAGCGGAATTGGGCAGGGAGGAGAGGGGTCCCTGGGGAGAAGGGACTCCTGAAATCCTCCCGGGAAGAGCTGAGGCTTGGAGAGCGGTTGAGCAGGGGGCTGGAATGAAGGAGAGGGAGGTTTGGAGTTTCCCCCAACAGCACATGGTTCGGGAGTTAACTCCTTAAGGAATCTTGCCCAGGGCGCAGGCTGGCATCTCCGCCTGTCTGGCGCAGCCAACTGCCACCCCCCCAACTCCTGGGAGAACCCATTTAATGCTGTGGCTGCCGGCTCTTCCCGCCACTGTCCTCTCAGTTACAAGCATTGCACCTGCCCTTAGCCTTGGCTTTTGACCCGTACTATGATACAAGCAGAAGAGGAGGTGCTTGGACCCCCGAGTTCCCTACCTCTTCTCTTACTGGCCCTTTAAGAAGTGCCCCCCCCCCAATAACAACTTAACGTGTTACTATCCTCTTTCTTGTTCTGATGCCGGGGAGACTGGTCAGGACAGAGGCTGGGAAATAGGTCCAGAAAAAAGGGGGTGGTGGTGAGAGGATCGAGGCTCTTCTGGAAGTTTAAGGTCAAAGACTCAGACATTTTGCCCCTGTTTGGAATGCTTGGTTGTGTGATTGAAGGCTGGCTCTGTGCTGGAGGGCATTTCTTGTGGTCCCGTTTCTTTGAGGGACCTCACCGGTCAGGGGAGCAGCCTCACCTACTGGAACTGGCTCCAGCCCTTTGAGTCCTTCCCTGCCCCCAGTTAACTCGGGAAAAGCCAGTGGCCGACTCCTTTGCTTTGCCCCACCCTTAGCTTGCTATGGCATCGTCCAGGTGCCAACCGGACCCTGGTTCTGTAGGAAATGTGAATCTCAGGAGCGCGCAGCCAGGGTGGTGAGTTCCGCACCGCACTCCCTCCTTTTCTTCTCCCCTGTACCTGAGCATCTCCTGCTGGTTGAGCTAGGGGACCCTGAGGCTGGGGTGGGACTTAGTTTTGTCACTCAGGACTTCCTGTTTACTGCCACCTATCAGCCCAATCTCCCTCTGCTCTTCACTCTACTCAGCCTCAGCAGGGGTGGAGACTTTGATTTTTGTTTCTTTGAACTTTTTATTGTGGAAAGCTTCCGTGGTTACAAAAGTAGAGGGGCTATAGTAAGGAACCCCAGGTCCCCCTTAGTCTTCAGCAGTTGCAAACTCCTTCCTCTGTCCTCACTCCCCAACCCAGATCTGATGTCATCTTCAGGCCTTTTAGATATGTTCAGGGAGGGCCCAGCTCAGTAGTCCCCAACCCCTGTGCTCCTTGCATTTGGCAGAGGTGTGAGCTGTGCCCACACAAAGACGGGGCATTGAAGAGGACTGACAATGGAGGTGAGGGGAACCCTGAACCCCTGCTGAAGTCATCCAGGCCCCTGAGCAGGTCTGGGGTGGAAGCTGGGTTCCTTACTTTGGCTGACACTGGAGGGCTGTGGAAACAGGGGTCAGTCTTCAGCCTGGTGTTGGAAGGGATGGGGTCTTGTTGCATCCTGCTGAGGCTGGCCCCCACATTGCCCCAGGCTGGGCACACGTGGTGTGTGCCCTCTACATTCCGGAGGTGCAGTTTGCCAACGTGCTCACCATGGAGCCCATCGTGCTGCAGTATGTGCCTCATGATCGCTTCAACAAGGTCAGCAGCCCTTGCTAGCCCCCTCCTGTCCATCCCCTGACCAGCCATGCTGGGGCGACACTATTAGAGCTTGATTCTGCTCAGCTAGTACTCTGGGGAACTCAGGAGATAGGTGCGTACACCTGCCGCCTAACCACTTTCTGTGGACAAACAGATGTGTGCTTGTGTTCTGCAACTCTGGCAAAACAGGAGGCTCCCTTGCAGTAGGGAGCCTTCAGGTAGCCTCTAGCTAGTAGTGCATTCATAGATCACTTTGAGTTTCTATTATGTGACAGACCTAGTGTAAGTCACAGACACTCAGTGCTTGCCATTGATCAAGACAGATGTGCTGCCCACTCAGTAGAACTCAGTTCTTCTTTGGGAGACTGTAAAAATCAATACAGGCAAATAAATGCAATGTGTGATAAGTGCAGCAGTGAAATTAAGGGTGCATGGTGACGCTGGCTTGTGATAAGGGAAGGGGGCCGTGGAAGGAGATAGCGAGGCTGACACCTGGGACATGGAAAAGAGCTTTGAAAAGACTTTATCGGGGTGTGGTGGCCCACACCTTTAATCCCAGCACTTGGGAGGCAGAGGCAGGTGATTGTGATTTCAAGGCCAGCCTGGTCTACAGAGTTCCAGGCCAGCTAGGGCTACAGGGAGAGTGAGTTCCAGGCTAGCTAGGGCTACAGGGAGACCCTGTCTCAAAAAGACAAAAAAAAAAATGTGC
>VZQC01013897.1:447370-583348 GCA_009823505.1 Rhizomys pruinosus
AAAAAAAAAAAAAAAAAAAAAAAAAAAAAAAAAAAGGAAAGGAAGAAAGAAAAGAAAAGAAAAGAAAAAGAAAAAGAGCTGACTTTGAGGATGGCTGGTCCCAGATTCCACAAAAAAGACACTGCATATATAGAGGTGAGGCTGGTAGGGGAATGGGCACATCAGGCTTCCAGGCTGACACTGTCTGTGCCTCCTCAAACCTCACCAGGACCATGCTGGCCAACATAGCAGCAGCTAGCCACATGAGGCCATTTAAAATTGAATAGAGCCAGAGTGATGGCTCAGTGGTTCAAAGTACTTGCTGCTCTTGGGGAGGACCCAGGCTGGGTTCCTAGCACTTATATGACAGCTCAATACTCTGTAACTCCAGGTCCAGGGGTAGATCTAACCTTCTTCTGGCCCCCCAGGTAGATAAATAGTATACAAATATACTAGGCAAACATTTATACACTTAAAATCAAATATACAGAATTCAGTTCCTCAGTCATACCAGCTGCATTTCTTTCAAGTGCTTGATGGCCCTTTTGACTAGTGGTTATTGGCTTGCATTGTACAGGTTAGAGACCTCTTCTGTTCTTGCAGGAAACTGGGTAGCACTGATTTGTATGGCGGGGAATAGGAAGGAATTGAAGGGGGGCCAGAGAATCAGCAAGCAGGATAGAGTTCCCTGAAAGAGGACAAATGTGCTGCGTCCCACAGACCTGTTACATCTGTGAGGAACAGGGCCGGGAAAGCAAGGCTGCCTCAGGAGCCTGTATGACCTGTAACCGCCACGGATGCCGACAAGCTTTCCATGTCACCTGGTGAGACCCCTGTCCCCAAACACTTCTTTGAGGTTTGTGGTGGTTGCCAAGTGGGATCATCCTCGATATCTTGATATCTTTTTTTGGTCTTTTTGAGACAGGGTCTCCCTGTAGCCCCAGCTGTCCTGGAAGTCACTCTGTAGACCAGGCTGGCCTTGAACTCACAAAGATCCGCCTGCCTCTGCCTCCCAAGTGATAGGATTAAAGGCGTGCGCCACCACGCCCAGCTCATCCTCAATATCTTGTGGGTGGTTGGCAGTGGCTTGCTTGGCTGGAGGAGGGGGGAGGTGGAGGCCGCTGAGGTTTGCGACCACCCCCTTCTCACTATCCTGTTCTCAGTGCTCAGATGGCAGGCCTGCTGTGTGAGGAAGAAGTGCTGGAGGTGGACAATGTCAAGTACTGTGGCTACTGTAAATACCACTTCAGTAAGATGGTGAGTCCTGCCTGCCACAGGGTGCACAGGCTCTGAGCCAGGCTTATGCCGGGTGCTGGTGGGTCAGTCCCACCCTTGAGGAACTCTGCCTGGGATAGGGAATGAGTTGCAGGTTAAGGGGTGCAAGTCAGAGAGCTGAACCAAGTAGTCCAGGCTAGGGGAGACAGCTCAGATGCCCTCATCAGTAAGTGGGGAACCTGTGAGCTGGGTGGAGTTAAAAGGTCCAAGTAAGATAAGAGTTCTTATTTGGGAAGCAGTGTCTACTCTGCCCAGGCCTCCTTGCCACATTCCTATTATGTGTGACCTTGTGCGGTTCTCTCACAGCCCCAAGAACTAGTTTCTGTTATGTGGTTTCCATTTCACAGATGTTTAAACTAAGGTTCCCCAAGGTTATAAGCTTGTCTTGCAGCTCTTGGGTGAGATTCTGATCAAGCAATTTGATTGGAAAGCCCCTTGGGAACCTACCACACTAGTGTAGAGAGAGGCAGAAAGACCCTAAAATGAGCAAGAAGCCCATCAAAGTGCGAGGGTTGGGGAACAGAATATTTGAGGCAGGGGGATGAGAGCAGATTCTCATAGCTGGACAGACCTGCAGGTTCCCCAGGCTGGCGGGTATTTCCAGAACTAGGCTGCAGCTAGGACTCCCTGCCCCAGGCCATAGGCTTGCAGAGCTCCTAAGCTCCAGAGGAACATGATCAGATTTGTGTTATAGGCAGATTACTCTGGCAGCTACCATGAAGCTGGGTTGTGGAGACAGCTGCGAGGAAGGGAGGGAGGTTGTGGGGGGACAAGGCAGGATGCTGGAGTCATTGTAGGTAGATCTGTCTAAACATGGGGGTGGCCTAGAAGCTGAAGGTGAGGGTGACATAGGGTCCAGGCTATAGACTCACTGGATGGGTCGACCCGGATACCTGGGGGGCATCATGAGAGGTAGGGGTTTACTGGCTTCTGTAAGGTAAGCGTACATCCTGGTTCACCCCAGATCATCTTGGTTTATGCCTGTTGCTCTGGTATAATGATTAGTTTCCCTTCCCCTTGTAGCAGCTCCTGGTTTGGTTATAAATTAGATGATCCGCATGCTTTCAGGGTTGGGTGGTGATTTGGGACAAGGTCAGGAGCCTTGTTGCATTTGCAGGAGGCAGCAGGTGGAGGGAGACATTCAGATTTGGTGGGAGTCAGTCCCCAGGAAGAGAAGGAAGGGCAGATGGAGGTTGTAAAGGAAGGACTGGCCTCCCTTGGAGAAAGGGTCTGAACCTTGGCTGAGCATATAGAAAATGCAGTGCTAGGGAGCAGAGCCCAAGCAGTTAAGGCCTGAAATTAGCCCTAGGCTTTGGCAGTTGTGAAGTAGTTGGGACCTTAGGGAGCAGCTACAAGTGGGTGAAGCCATAAGAGTAGGGAGAAGCCAGACCAGGGAAGTCAATGTTCACTGCCACAGCTGCCTAGTTCAAAGCAAGTCCTGTGCACAAGGGCTACACTCCTGGGCAGAGGGGAAGAGACAGGACCAAGGAGGAGGAGCTGGTGGCTAAAGAGAAGTGGAACTCAAAGGGAGAGGGGTTCTCTGCATACCCTCTACCCAAGGGAAGGAGATAGAAATGGGCTGTGGTTCAGTTTGCCTGAGATGGACCCAGAAGGCACAGTGGAAGAGTAGAGTGCGAGAGGCGTCAGGTCTACCCCTAGCTCCACTCCAAGTGGCCGAGGGCTGACACTGATCCTTGCCCCTTTGGTTGAATTTGTACATTGGCTCAGCCAGCTGGGGAAGCTCTAGGAGTTCTTGGCTGAGCAGAGCATCGTGGAAGACACAAAGTCCTCTTAGTGACAAGCAGGGCAGAGGGACTGGCCCAGGATCATGCCACCCTTGGGAACCTTCTCCAAGCTAACAAAAGAAAGGTTTGGGAATTCCTTTCAATCTCTCCCCCAGAAGACATCCCGGCATACCAGTGGCGGAGGAGGCGGAGGAGGTGCTGGCGGAGGAGGCGCTGGAGGAGGCGCTGGTGGAGGTGGCAGTGGCAGCGGCAGCAGTGCCAGCAGTGGCGGTGGTGGTGGCACAAGCGGAGGTGGTGGTGGCAGCGGCAGTGGCTTTCTCGCTGGCAGGAGAAGCCGATCAGCCTCGCCGTCCACCCAGCAGGAGAAGCACCTTAGCCACCATGAGAAGGGCCAGAAGAAGGTGAGAGTCTGTCCTTCCCTTACAGACTTTGTTCCAGAAGCTACCACCAGGTGCTCAGTCCTTCCTTGGAGGCTGCTGTGGGAACTGAGCCCATCCAGCTTGAGGCTCAGGGATGGGGACCAGGCTTCTCTGTCTTCATAGATCTCTGTTTTCCTTATGACATGACAGAGTCCCCAGCCCCAGACATGTGGCCCCACACATGTGCACACATCTCTAGTCTGCCCCTTTCATGCCCCATGCCACAGTGTACCCACTTCTGCAGAACATGTTCTGGGGGGACACCCTTGTGAGTGCCTGCTCATGTGTGTGGCAGCTCTGTCACTGGCAGGATAATGGGACAGGCTATTTTTAGCAGGAGGGAGGATGGGGGGAGGGGCTCCTGGCTCTCAGAGGATCTTGCCTGAGCCACTTCTGTCCAGCTGGAGTCCCCTATCCCTCTGCAGGGGGAGAGGAATCTGGCTGAGCCCTACCCCTGAGAGGGGATCAGCTAGCCCCCCCCCCGCCACATGTCATGGTTATCTTCCCCCAAACAGCCCTGCCATCAATATCTGCTCACCTTTCCTCCTCTAGAGTCGAAAGGACAAAGAACGCCTTAAACAGAAGCACAAGAAGCGGCCTGAGTCCCCCTCCAGCATCCTCACCCCTCCCGTGGTCCCCACTGCTGACAAGGTACTTCTGCCTGTACTCAGAATGAATGGTGTGCTGGGCCCGGGGGGTGGTAGTGAGAAGATGTGAGGGCTCAGGCTGAGCCAGAGGCCTGCCTGGGTATCTTCTTACAGCTCATGGTCAATGTTATCCCCTCACCCACCACAGACACACAGACCACCTAAAAGGGGTCTGCTCTGCCCATCCCAGCAAGCACTGACCCACCATGAGGGTGGGGGTGCCACCCTGTCGCCGGCTGCTAGGTGGGCATCTCTGACTAGAGGGCCTCAGCACTGGGCTCTTGTGTTCAGAAAGCATGTCTTCAGAGGCATTTAGGCCTATTCTCCAGGTTCTAGGGTCCAACCTAGGGTTGGACCACTTCAGGAGGAAGGCTATGTCCCACTTCATGCATAGGGGGGTTCCTTGATAGTACCCTGAAATCTCTAGTCACCCTACCCTCCCAGCAGGCCTGTCTCCAGAAGTGGGTAGGATCTAAATAATCAACAGATGTGCCTTTCCCTAGGTCAGAGAGTATAAACCAAGCCAGAGAAGCCTCTTCTGGGTCCTCTCGGGGCCTGGAGGAAGCACTCTCCACTGACCCATCAGTGCCAGTCGCCTCCGCTCCTTCACACGGTTGGCAGAGCTCTGGGCATCTTAGCGGGAGGTTCAGGTACCAGGTTTCCAGGGCGATGTTGCTGTGGCAACCGCCCCGGTAACCCTGGCCCCTCCTGCTTTGCTTCCCAGAGCTCACCTGGGAAAGCTGCCCCTCCACGCCCAGGGACCTTCCCAGAAGCCCCAGTAGGCAGGTGGAAAAGACCTGGGAGATCCCCGGATAACCGGGTAACCCTTCGGTATGCCCATCCCCTTCCCCATCCTAGCATTTCAGCTCCCCTGCCCCCCAGCCCCTCTTTTTCCGTGGCTCCCCAACCACATCTGGCTCCCTTCAGAACTCCAGCTGCTGAAAAGAACAAAGGAAGACAGAGACCAGGGCTCCACCCAGGGAGGGGTTAGCAGTGCAGGGCGGTTCTCATTCCCCTACCCTCCCTCTCACATTTGTTCATCCAGCATGATTCAAGTACCTGTTTTCCACCAAGAAGAAAAGCAGCTTCCCTGGTAGTGACATGAGGCACAAATACGACAGGCCAGGCTGCGTTTAGAACCAGGGGAAAGAAGGAGAACAGAGGGCTTCTTTACTCCCCAAATAATCCAGTGTGGTTGGGGTTTTTTTTTTTGTTGTTTTTTTTAATTTTTGAGACAGGATCTCCCTGTAGCCCCAGCTGTCCTGGAACTCACTCTGTAGACCAGGCTGGCCTTGAACTCACAAAGATCCGCCTGCCTCTGTCTCCCGAGTGAGTGCTAGGATTAAAGGTGTGCACCACCACGCCCCCGGCCAAGTGTGGTTTTTCTTACAGCGACTTAAAGAGTGAAGCTAACTAGGGAGGCAGAGGCAGGCGGATCTCTTTGAGTTCGAGGTGAGTGTGGTCTGCATAGTGAGTTCCAGGCCAGCTGGGGCTATAACAGGGAGACCCTGTCTCAAGAAGACCAAAGTGGGAGAAAAATTGAGACTAAGACCCAGACCCAGAGATGTTATGTAATGCATCCAGAAGTATACAAGTAAGTGGTAGAGTAAGGTTTTGAACCAGAGCAGTCAGGCTTGAAGGCCTGTGTTTTTAAGTACACGAAACTGTCTTTGCTGATATTAGCAGCAGCGGCTACCATCAGACTCATCATTTTCTGACCCAACCCTGTCTCTGGCATGAAGGGCCCCTGACTCCAAAGAATGTGCGATCCCCTCCCCAGGATGTGGAAGCAGAGCCATGTTGAAGGCTGTACAACGCAGTGTGGTGGGGAGGGCAGAGCCCTCCAGGCTCTTTAATGCTTCTCAACCTCAGTCCCACCCAGATGTAGGACAGTGTATTTCAGGACAGGGAACTGCTGACATCTATCTGGGCATAGTTCACAGTGCCCTGGAAATAAGGCATAATGGCTCATTTATCTGAGTGTAGAGAGGCTTCCTGGCTTGAGGACTTCCTAGCAGGATGTTGGAGGCGCAAGGACAGGTTGTCCTGCCGAGGCCTGGTGTGCAGGCTGAGGTGTCCAGCCAAAGCTTGCATGGTCAGAGAAGGGTCAGAGCCAGGCAGCTGTGGCTTGTGGGGACCAGGGAGGAATGGTGGCAACCGGAGGTCCCGAGGCCTCGGGCTCCATGGATTGGCCAGTGCAGAGTCTGGATTGGTCTCCGTTGGGCGCTGGGGTTATGACAGACACCCTCTTGGGTTCAGGACACTCCTTAGAATTCCACAGCTACCTCCTCATCTTCCTAGTCTAGGACCCACCCACCCCCACTCCCAGGCTCCCTGCCTAGAAGTCCTTTATGAAACTAATTCTATGTTCGCTCATTTGAGCTCAGGTGAGGCTGAGTTGGACCAGGCAGATGACGTTGAGCTGCCTTTGTCTCCCCTTCCTCAGGTCTCCTCAGCTTCTTCCTCCCACCATGAGGTCAGCACTCAGGAGACCTCAGAGAGCAGCAGGGACTCGAAGGGAAAAAAGTCTTCCAGCCATAGCCTGAGTCATAAAGGGAAGAAACTGAGCTCTGGGAAAGGTGAGAGCAGTGTAACCTCCGCCGCCTCCTCTTCCTCCTCCTCTTCCTCCTCCTCTTCCTCCTCCTCTTCCTCCTCCTCTTCCTCCTCCTCTTCCTCCTCCTCTTCCTCCTCCTCTTCCTCCTCTGGGGGCCCTTTCCAACCTGCAGGTGAGTATGGGTGTCCTGGAGCTGGTAGTGGGAACTTCTTGCCCTGTGCTGTTCTGGCAAGGGCCTTTATTTAGTGATTTACCTCTCATTCGCTTTCACAAACTGACCTGTGGGGTAAGGAGGGGGGACCCAAGCCCGTGGCTCCTCTCCCAGCCAGCTCTCCACCCTCTTAAACTGGAGCTCTCTCCCTTCCTCATAGGGCCCGTTCCTCCAACCGCACAGCGGTAGTCACTGTCCCCTGCTTTTGTGCCGCAAAGGCCATTTGAAAGCCCCCAGTGTTAGTGTTCAGCAAGGAGGCCCGCCATCCCAGCACTCGGAGCAGGAGGATTGCTGAGTTTGAGGCCAGTTTGGGCTACAGAGTAAAGTCCTGTCCCCAAAATGCAGAACAAAAGACATCAGCCAGTGTTCATTTTAATCCTATAATCTACAGTCAGCCAGTAAGCTCAGGGTGCCGAGTTGCTTTTCTCCTGTTCTCTTACCAGTGAGAAACTAGACACAGGCTGGCAGAGCTGGCCAGGACGCAAGGCTTCTCCATTCCCCGGCACTGGCTCCTCATGCTGGGGTGGGAAGGAAATACGGAGGTGGGTCCAGCAGTAACCCCCCTCCCTTTGTACCAGGCTCATCCCTGCGAAGCTCCCCTGACTTCTCAGCGTTCCCCAAACTGGAACAGCCTGAGGACGACAAGTACTCCAAGCCCGCAGCCCCCACCCCACCAGCCCCTCCCTCGCCCACGGCTCCTGAGACCCCCAAGGCTGACCTCTTCGAACAGAAGGTGGTCTTCTCTGGCTTTGGGCCCATCGTGCGCTTCTCCACCACTTCTAGTTCCAGCCGGGCCCGTGCTCCCTCTCCTGGGGACTGTAAGTCTCCCCATGTCTCGGGGGCAGGGACCTCAGCAGGCACCCACAAGCGGATGCCTGCGTTGAGTGCCACCCTTGGACCTGCTGAGGAGACCCCTGACACAGCCCTGAAGGAGAAGAAGCACAAAGCCAGCAGGAGGAGCCGACACGGGCCAGGTCGACCCAAGGGCAGCCGCAGCAGCAAGGAGGGCAGCGGAGGCCCCGTCGCCTCCTTGCCTGGGGCCCAGCTGGCCGGCTTTACCGCCACTGCGGCCTCCCCCTTCTCTGGAGGTTCCCTGGTCAGTTCTGGCCTCGGAGGGCTGGCTTCCCGCACCTTCGGGCCTTCAGGAAACTTGCCCAGCCTGAGCCTGGAGTCCCCCCTTCTGGGGGCAGGTTAGTGATCCCTGGAAATAGAGACTAGTCCCTGGTCAGTCCCTGTGCTGGGACAGAGGCCTAGAGATAGAGTTGGAAGGAAGTGCAGTTGGGTTGAAACTGCTCCAAAGCACAAAGAAAGAAAGGAGGTGACCATTATAACATAGCTAAGACAGAGAAAGGAAGGAGGTGGCCATTGTATCATAGCTAAGACAGAGGAAGGAGGTGGCCATTGTATCATAGCTAAGACAGAGGAAGGAGGTGGCCATTGTATCATAGCTAAGACAGAAAGGAAGGAGGTGGCCATTGTATCATAGCTAAGACAGGAAGGAGGTGGACATTGTATCGTAGCTAAGACAGAAAGGAAGGAGGTAGACATTGTAAGACAGAGAGGAAGGAGGTGGCCATTGTATGATAGCTAAGACAGAGAGGAAGGAGGTGGCCATTGTATGATAGCTAAGACAGAGAGGAAGGAGGTGGACATTGTATCATAGCTAAGACAATCCCTTAGATGTTTTCTGCATGAAGAGGTTGGGGTCGACTACCAGAGCGATTACAGAGTTCTGGAAGGGGAGTAAGAAAAGCTGACACTCAGGAGGCAGAGGCAGGCGGATCTCTGTGAGTTCAAGGCCAGCCTGGTCTACAGAGTGAGTTCTAGGCCAGCTGGGGCTACAGGGAGACCCTGTCTCAAAAAGACTTAAAACAAACAAACAAAAAACCCGAGAATTTCCCAGACTCAGGCTGAGAAGTGTAATAGACTGGTGCTGTGTGTGGCCTGGAGTGACAGACATGCCGTGCTCCCCGAAGGGGGGCTGCCTCAACCACGGGCTGAAGACTGTGGGGTAGAGAGTGACGTCAGGCTCCCCTCTGTGTCTTTGTGTCTTTAGGCATCTACACCAGTAATAAAGACCCCATTTCCCACAGTGGAGGGATGCTACGGGCTGTTTGTAGCACCCCACTCTCTTCCAGCTTGCTGGGGCCTCCAGGGACCTCAGCGTTGCCCCGCCTCAGCCGCTCCCCATTCACCAGCACCCTCCCTTCCTCCTCTGCTTCCATCTCCACCACTCAGGTGAGGCCTGGCTCCTGCTTCCTTCTTTCCTGGGCATGTGTGGACGGAACACCTTCTCTGGTCCTCTCTCCTCTCTGTATGCCTTGTTTCCCAGTGCCCTAGTAGTTAGGTGTTAGATCCAAGAATACTAGGCTAGATTCTTTTCCTTCCCACAGGTGTTTTCTCTGGCTGGGTCGACCTTCAGCCTGCCGTCTTCCAACATCTTTGGAACCCCCATGGGCCCTATGCACCCCCTCCTCACCCAAGCTGAGAGCAGCCACACAGGTGTGCAAGCCCCTGACCTGGTCTCCCCTTCCCCGTGGTTTAAAGGACGAGGCTCTAGAACGGCTGTTGTCTGCTCTGCCAAAACAGACTTACTTCACACACCACAAAGCAGGGGACAGTGTCACGTGAAGATCCAGCATAGGGGGCAGGCATGACAGTTACTGCTCCATCTCACAGAACAGAAGTGACTTGCTCAAGGCAGTAGGTAGGGGATGGCAGTGCCAGGTCAAGCCCTCTCTGATGCCAGCCCACTGCCTCCCCTGGCCTTTCCCTGTGCAGGTGGGTAAGGGCTCACCGAGGTCCTGCCAGCTGGGCTTCCTGATCTCCAGGTATTTGGGAGTTAAGGGAATGGTTGTCAGGTTCCCTCCACCTTCTCCCCGGAGTCAGCTGGGCTCCAGGGAGCTGATTGGTGTCAGGACACCACTCACCAACCTAGGCATGGGGCTTAGCTGTAGGCAGCTTATTCAGGTAGGCCCCCCCCCGCCTTTTTTTTTTTTTTTTTTTGGTCTTTTTGAGACAGGGTCTATCTGTAGCCCCAGCTGGCCTGGAACTCACTCTGTAGACCAGGCTGGCCTTGAACTCACAAAGATCCGCCTGCCTCTGCCTCCCAGGTGCTAGGATTAAAGACCAGGTGCCACCACACCTGGCTCAGGTAGCCTTTTTTTTTGGTCTTTTCGAGACAGGGTCTCCCTGTAGCCCTGGCTGTCCTGGAACTCACTCTGTAGACCAGGCTGGCCTTGAACTCACAAAGATCTTCCTGCCTCTGCCTCCTGGAGTGCTAGGATTAAAGGCGTGCGCCACCACGCCCATAAAAAGGCTACCTGAGCCAGGCGTGGTGGTGCAGGCCTTTAATTCTAGCACTCCGAGAGGCAGAGGCAGGTGGATCTTTGTGAGTTCAAGGCCAGCCTGGTCTACAGATGAGTTCCAGGACAGCCGGGACTACAGGGAGACCCTGTCTCAAAAAGACCAAAAAAAAAAAGCCAAATTTGACTCCAGTTTCAAGACCCAGTAGGGTAGCATGTGTATATTTTCTATAATGCAGAGCCGGTTCTGTGGCCCAACAGTTTTGCTATCTGACTTGAGAGTTTATGAACATAAAAAGTCACACAAAGCTAATTATGATAATACAATGATTAAGGGCTTGCTGTGTGCAGCTAAAGCCTCCAGCTAAACACTTCACATTTATGACCTTATTTTAATCCTAGTAACACTCATTGCATGGAAGCTGGTTATCAGCACAAGGTCACATAGCAAGTTAGTGCCAGGTTTAGTCAATCACGGTTTGTCACGACCTCAGATTTCTGTTTCTAAGGTTCTCAGCAAGGAAACTGGGTAGAGGACTTGGAAGTAGGCAAGCAGCAGAAGTCGTTGAGAAAAGGGGATGAGAGCTTCCCAAAGGACGGGGATTCCAAGCTAGGGCTCCTAGCTCCTTACCAGCATGAATTGCCAATGTAGGATTCCAGGGTCCCTCAGGAGGGGGTTTGTGCTGAGGCCCCAGGACCAGTACCCATTTCCTGGGGAGGACCGTGAAGTCCATGTCCTGTACTCCCACTGATCCCTGTCCTCCCTTCTCCTTCCAAGAGCCAGACCTGGAGGACTGCAGTTTCCGGTGCCATGGGACCTCCCCCCAGGAGAGTCTGTCTTCCATGTGAGGGAGGGGGTACCCTGTGGGAGGGAGAGGTGGGACTGGGACACAATGGGGACCCCTCAGGGGGGTGAGGGGAGCCTGGAGTCAGGCGCCAGGGAAGCCCAAGCCCATCTCTCCTCTGGCCTCAGGTCTCCTATCAGCAGTCTACCTGCGCTCTTTGACCAGACAATGTCTGCCCCCTGTGGAGGTGGCCAGGTAGAGCCTGCAGCCGCAGGAACAACTAATATGGAGCAGCTGCTGGAGAAGCAAGGCGATGGAGAGGCCGGCGTCAACAGTGAGGAGGGCGGCACAGGGCTAGGAGACCTTATCAGCCACCCCCTTCTCCTCAGGACCTAAAACCTCTTTACTGGCATTGCCATTGACCCAAGGGCTCACCTTTAACCTGAGTGGTGCTCAGGCCCCTCCTTCTGGACCTCGCCTTTGGCCTTGACTTCCTTGCACAGACCTTACCAGTCCTGGGGTTGCACCTATTGCTCCCCGAGCTCCATGGAACATCAGAGTCCTCCCATTGTCCTTACATCTGTCCCCCAGAACTGCCTCCCTGCTTGCTAGGCTAGAGCAGCTTCCCATTGACTCTGCAGATCCCACCCCTCCTGGCTAGCCCCGCCCCTTTGCTGCACTGACCTCAGGCTCCTTTCTCCCAAGTTGTGGAGATGCTCAAGGCACTGCATGCACTGCAGAAGGAAAACCAGCGGCTGCAGGAGCAGATCCTAAGCCTGACCGCCAAGAAGGAACGACTACAGATCCTCAACGTGCAGCTCTCCGTGCCCTTTCCCGCCCTGCCTGCTGCTCTGCCTGCCGCTAATGGCCCTATCCCAGGGCCCTATGGTCTACATCCTCAAGGTGAGGGGATCCTGCCCAGCTCAGGATAGAGAGTTCTGACTGGCAGCTTGGATTGGCCCCATTGCAGCCCCCAACTTCTCTTCTCCAGCTGGCAGCAGTGACTCCCTGAGCACCAGCAAGAGCCCTCCAGGGAAGAACAGCCTTGGCCTGGACAACTCTCTGTCCACATCTTCCGAGGTGGGTACTACAAGAGGGGCATAGGGGAGTCGAGGTTTTTCTGGTTCAATCACTATTCAGCAGCTATCGGAGGCTTGCCAATAAAGGGGTTGGCTCAACAATTGATTGATCCTCTCATTCATTATCTTTAAGAAGTAATATGTATGAGATGCCTACTTAATACAGGACACTGACTAAGCAGTCAGTGAACAAAACAGTCCCAGGCCTCCCGAAGATAAACTAAATTCAAGAAAACAACAAATAATTGCACAGAAGAAATACAAAGATGAACTCAATTAATGGCTATAGGAAAACGAGGGAGGGCCTTCTTGGGGAAGGCGTTAAGTATTTGTGAAGGGTTTATTACAGTGCCTCACACAAGCTAATCCCTGTGTAATTGGTGGCGGTTGGAATAGCAGTTGCTATTGTTATGTTGTGGTTATTATTGGAATCAAACTGGGTGCTTGTTTTTTCTCTACCACTTATTAACTGTGATTTGGGGCCGTCATAATCATAAAAATAACACTAGTTGCAGGCTGGCTTTGCAGTGTTTAAAGGCATTGGTTTCTTTAGTCTTCACAGTGACCTGGTGGAATGGATATTACTGTCACTCCCAGTTTATGAGCGCATAAACTTAAGACAGAGGTTGAACCCAAGGCTACCCAAGTCACTGACTTGTGGGCATGGGATTTGAACCTGAACCCCTCACTTCAGCTTTGCAGCTCCCAGCTGCGCAGTCAGTGGCTTCACTCCTAACATGGAAATAACAGGGTAGTGCGAGTCAAATGTTACCCTGAATCTAGTTCCCTGGAAGGTCATTGCTGTTACTGTTGTTCGTTATTAAGCCAGGGTGACAAAGGGTACTGGGCCCCACATAGTGGTTAGTAAACATGATTTGTGAAGACTATGTGGATACTTATCCTTCATCCCTTGGCCTTGCTGCTTCTCCAAGGAGCTTGTGGGGGAGGGCGGGGGTGGTGGTGGTATCTCTATGAGAATGCTGGTGGGTGCTGGGCTGGGGGTCAGAAAGGTTATGGTGGACCTCTGACCTCTGACCTGTCCCTTCCCCCTCCCTCCCCAGGACCCACACTCAGGCTGCCCGAGCCGCAGTAGCTCATCGCTGTCCTTCCACAGCACGCCCCCACCGCTGCCCCTGCTCCAGCAGAGCCCTGCCACTCTGCCCTTGGCCCTGCCTGGGGCCCCTGCCCCACTTCCACCCCAGCCACAGAATGGGTTGGGACGGGCACCTGGGGCAGCAGGGCTGGGGGCCATGCCCATGGCTGAGGGGCTATTGGGTGGGCTGGCAGGCAGCGGGGGCCTGCCCCTCAATGGGCTTCTGGGAGGGTTGAATGGGGCTGCTGCTCCCAACCCTGCGGCCTTGAGCCAGGCTGGCGGGGGCCCTACGCTGCAGCTGCCAGGTTGTCTCAACAGGTGAGGGAGATCTCAGCCCTGGGGAAGGGAATGGGAGGCTGGTTCTGGGAGGGATGCCCCCCAAACACCCCTAGTACCCCTAGAAGGAAAACATGCTTTCTGGCCCTACAGGGTTTGTAGTCCTGGCCTTCTCTTGACCTGTAAGGGACTCCTCAGGCTACCAGCCCTGAGTGCATCTGGATGGGGGTAGTGCGGGGGACAAGAGTTTCAGCACCCCTGGTGTAGATCTTCCGTCAAACCTGGGTCCCTCCCACCGCACTCTTGAGCCGCCAATTCATTAGCACGGTACCTCCCTACACCTCCCCATGGTCTGTGTGTTGTCCCTGTTCCAGCCTGACAGACCAGCAGAGACACCTCCTTCAGCAGCAAGAACAGCAGCTGCAGCAGCTCCAGCAGCTGCTCACCTCCCCACAGCTGACGCCGGTGAGTGTCTCCCTCCCTTGCTGTCCCCTGCCAGAGTCCACCTTTGAGGATGCAGCCAGCCAGGGAGGATACAGGGAAGGGCTCCAGGCTGGTGGAATTTAGCCTGCAGGATTTGTGAGCAGTAAGGAGACAAGGCTGTTTTCAGGGTTTCCTGGGCATTAGGAGAGGGCGCTGTGAGGCTGCATCAAGGGTTTTTAGAGGAATTCCAGGGTCTTAGTGGAGGGTGCCCAAGCACCCTCTTTTTTATCCAGCTGCTTTCGGGTCTGCTGAGACTTTCTTTAGATAAAAGGGGTTTCAGGCCACCCAGAGCTACAGAGTGAAAGTATTACACACATGCACATGCATACGCACACATAGAACTCTGAAAAAAAGAAGGAATGACATGATGGTGCAGCAGGGAGAGGCTCTTGCGGCTAAGCCTGATGACCTGAGTTTGATCCCCGAGACCCATAAGATAGAAGGGAGTAACCAACTTTATGGGACTATATAGAAATTGAAAGTAGCCGGGCATGCTGGGGCACGCCTTTAATCCTAGTACTCGGGAGGCAGAGGCAGGCGGATCTTTGTGAGTTCAAGGCCAGCCTGGTCTACAGAGTGAATTCCAGGCCAGCTGGGGCTACAGGGAGACCCTGTCTTGAAAAGACCAAAAAAAAAAAAAAAAAGAAAAGAAAGAAATAGAAAGTAGCAAAATTTTTTTGTCTTTTTGCAACAGCGTCTCCCTGTAGCTTCAGATGTCCTGGAATTGGCTCTGTAGACTAGGCTGGCCTTGAACTCACAAAGATCCGAGTGCCTCTGCCTCTCGAGTGCTAGGATTAAAGGCGCGCACCACCACGCCAGGCAAAGTAGCAAAACTTCTTAAGATAAACTATGTATCCCTGGCTAGCCTAGAACTCACTGTGTAGAACAGGCTCGCCTGGAACTCACAGAGATCTTCCTGACTCTGCTTTCCAAGTGCTGGGGCTAAAGGCATGTGCTACTAGGCCCAGCTGATTTGTTTTTTGAGACACCTGAGACTTTCCTATTCAAATGAAAATAAATGCCTCTTAAATGTAAAAAAAAAAAAAGTTGAGTGTGGTGGATCATGCCTGTAATCCCAGCACTTGGGAGCGATGAGGCAGGGGATCAGTTCAAGGCTAATTGGTACAGTGGAGGCCCTGTCTCAAAAACCAACCAATTAAAGGCGTGCACCACCACGCCCAGCTGTTTGTTTTTTAAATTTTTTTTTTTTTTTTTTTTTGGGGAGGTGGGGGGGCGGGGCGCGGGGGCAGGGCAGGAGTTGGGGGTGGGGGCGCAGCGTTGGGCAGGGGCAGGGGGTGGGGGCGGGGGGGCAGGGGGCAGGGTTGGAAATGATTGTTGTAGCCTAGTGCTTTTCGACTTGAAGTGATATCACTCCTGGGACATTTGTGCTTAAGGACTAAGGACCTGAGGCAGAGATGTTTACTGTCTGCCCTTGGTCTGAGGCACCGCGTTGACAGGTGCTTAGCCAACAGGGTGTATTTACTTTCTTGTCCAGATGGCGAGAACGAGGCCCAGAATGGGAAAACAGACCCTTGACCATGTACTTACCCTGGACCTCATGGTTCCAGGGCGAGGGGCTCAGGCCTGCCAGTGCCAGCAGCCTAGGGAAGGACAGCAGGCCCACAGTTAATGGCAGTTGGTCGTCCTTGCAGGAGCACCAGACCATGGTCTACCAGATGATCCAGCAGATCCAGCAGAAACGGGAGCTGCAGCGGCTACAGATGGCCGGGGGCTCCCAGCTGCCGATGGCCAGCCTGCTGGCTGGAGGCTCCACCCCACTGCTGTCCGCGGGCACCCCTGGTCTGCTGCCCACAGCACCGGCCCCACCCCTGCTGCCCGCTGGAGCACTAGTGGCCCCCTCACTTGGTAACAACACAAGTCTCATAGCAGCGGCAGCTGCAGCAGTAGCAGCAGCAGGCGGACCACCAGTCCTGACCGCCCAGACCAACCCCTTTCTCAGCCTGCCAGGGGCGGATGCCAGTGGGGGTGGCCCCAAAGGAGGGGTAAGTACGGGGCCTTTCTGTCTGCCTTCAAGGGATGGGCAGAGGGGGAGGTCACAAGAACATCTGCGGCTGGAGGCAGAAACCCATGGGTCAAGCAGGTACCACGGTCAGATACTGGGACCTGAGCTCCTGTGGGGCACCCTTCTGCAGAGATAAGAAAGTCCACTTTGAGCAGGTGCCAGCAATAAAAGGGCGGGTTAGGAAACAGCCTACGTGGCCAGGACACAGCTTCCTGGTAAAGGTGCTACTCCAGAGAACAATAAGTAAATGAATGTAATTAAAAATTGTTTAGTTGGGCATACACTTCTTTAATCCCAGCACTTGGAAGGCAGAGGCAGGAGGAGCTCTGCGTTCAAGGCCAACCTGCTCTACCTGGTGAATCCCAGGACAGCTGGGGCTACAGGGAGACCCTGCCTGAAAAAGAACTCCCCACCAAAAAAACCCTATTATTTGGAAGGTTCAATTTTATTTTATTATTTTTTTGGTTTTGTTTTGTTTTTTCGAGACAGGGTCTCCCTGTAGCCCCCGCTGTCCTGGAACTCACTCTGTAGACCAGGCTGGCCTTGAACTCACAAAGATCCGTCTGCCTCTGCCTCCCAAGTGCTAGGATCAAAGGCGTGCACCTGGCATTGGAAGGATCAATTTTAAAAAGACCATTTCCTTCTGAGCACAGGAATTTAAACAAGATGATCTTCTGGGTGGCCAGTGCAGAAGGAAAGGCCTTCCTCAGACGCTGAGTCCATACCCAGGAAGTCAGCTTTCGCTGGCACTTCCCACCTTCACACACTGACCTCTGGACAGAGGCCTAGCTGCCTCTTCTAAACCTACAAGCAGCTGCCCCCCAACTCCCCAGCCCGGGGCCGTTCTTAGCTGGCCATTATGGACAGATGCCTCAACTCAAAGCTCTCCTTCCTCTTTTTCTAGACTGCTGACAAAGGAGCCTCAGCCAGCCAGGAAAAAGGCTAACTCTACCCTCCCCTGCTGACCCCTACATGGCTTGAGGGGCCTTGCCTAGAGTGGGCACCTGGGCCCAGACACTGGAGACCTAGGCCCAAAGCCTGTGCTGATCCCCAGGGAGTATGGGTAGGGGCGCTCCAGGCACTGAGGACAGTCTGGAGGGGAGCTCTTCCACCTGGCCCATTCCCTTGCTCTACCAGCTGCTTCAGGAGAGGATAGGCTTCAAGCATATCTAGGAGCCTCCATCCTCAGCAGATATCTAGGGGCCCCTCAGAGAGCAAAGCGGGCTGTGGCATAACAAGTGGAGGGTTGGTTGAACGTACCACATAAAACGGATCAGCACTTGAATGGGGAGAGTGGAGGGTGGGCCCTGGGCCTGACCCTGGATGGAAATCCTCCTGGAAAAAGGGCTGGCCCCACTTGACCTTCAGTTTCTTCCCAACCTGGGCAGAAGGCAGAAGGAATTCCTTTGACTGTTTCTCAATCCTCCCTGCCAAGGGTCACAAGCTGAGCTTGTAGAAGCCCATAGATGTGGGGTGCTGAGGAAGGGCAGGATCTCATCTCTTGAGGCCCCATGATGGGGCTGGGTAGAGTTCCTTGCTGTCCTGGGCACCCCGACCCTTTTTGCACTATTGGCTTGAGGAGTGCCGAGAGTGGGGAGAGGGAGCTGCCTGACTCCACAGAGCATGAATGTGTGTGCGTGTGTCTTGTCTGTTTGCCTGGCTGTCTGTCTGTCTCTTCCTCTGGACCTGGGGCAGTCAGGGGCAGGGATAGGAGCAGTGGTCAAGACCAGAATGGGAGCTCCTGGCCCCTCTGTCTTCCCTTCTCACCAGCTCTGGTCCCTTTCCAGGGCAGGAATGGTTCACTTTTTAAAACAGTACTCCAGTGTTGGAGAGCACCTGGGGGCTGGGGGCTCTCAATCAGGGTCGTACCCTGCCTTCCTCCCCTGCATCCCACTCCTTCTCAGGGCCTCCTCTCCCCGCTGGTAGTTTGCTCCTTCTTCCCTGGCACAGGGGATGAGGGGAAGGGCAAGGGGGTAAAGTGCCACTTCTTTTAGCAGACGTCCCCTCCGGAAGTAGCTAGCCTGCTCTTGTATCCCACTCCTCCCAATTAGGGAAGCCACTTAAGCTAACAACTGTCCCCTCACTTACCAGCTGTTTTCCGGGGTGTCATGGGTGGCAGAGTCTCTGCCCAGGGCCCTATGGAGAGTGGGTCACGGGAGTGCAGCAGCGGGGGCCTGTGTCCCTGCCAGTCGCACTGGCCGGGACTGGGTCGGTTCCACCTTCTGATGCTCATATCAGTGAGTCTCTTTGCATGTGTGCATTTTGTTGTGTTTCTGTTTGGGGTTTTTTTTGTTGCCATTGGGTTTTTTTGTTGTTATTATTTTTTTTTTAATAAAGAAAAGAAGATGTGTATATTTTTGGCAATGACAGAAACGTAGTGCAGATATATTTTTGCCTGTGCTGCTCAACTGTTTTGTTTTGTTTTTCTGATACTGAAGATAATATTAATATTCACATTGATAAGACTTTGTAACATGTTAGGGAGCTGGTGATGGGTAGGGTGGGGTGGGAAACTCCAGAGGCCGACTCTTAGGCACTTGGAAGGGCTTTGGGGGGCAATTGGAACAAACTCAGAAATACCATCAGAGAGACATGCTAGATCTCAGCATTTTATTTTTCTTCATCTATTAAGCTCTTTAATTCCATGCCCCCAAGCTACTGAAAAACAAAATAACCTTCAGATTCTTAGAAGACTTGCTCATCCGCACCCACACCCTTGCCTCCCGGCTGCCCGGTCAGAGCCAAGTAGTTCTGTTCTGATGTTCTGGGAAGGCCATCCGTGGCAGGCTGCTGTGTAAAGTAGGAACCGCTCAGTGCACTGGCACCCATCTCCTCAGCACAGTTCTGCCCTCCCCAGCCAGTCACTTGGACCTCCAGAACCCTGGTCTCCTGCTTTCTCAGCCCCAATTTCCTCCTCTCGGCTGGTAGCCAGGTTAAATTTGATGAGAGCCCTGGGCCCTGCATGGACTAGTGCTGCTGCGCGAGGACAGGAGCAAAGCTGTGGTGCAGCTCATAGCACCGTGTCATGGGAATGGCTGTGACCACCCGTGAGAGGAGGCAGGGTACCAGGATACTGGAGGACGGCCATATGACCTCAGAACTTTCCAGCCTCAGTCCATTTTTGAGATGGAGTTTGGTACTGGGTGAGCAGGGATACAGATTTGAGGTGTTCTCAGTCTGAGGGAGGGAAAGGATGTGGTTTGCAAAACGGAAGTGGAGTCTGAGAATGCATGAGTGGAGCTTAATGTCACCACCCTCTGTGAGGATGCATGTTGGGCTTGTACCCGCTAAGGGGTACCGCTAAGGGACCTGTTTTAGGGGTCATTGGAGCTGGCTCTTGGCTTCACAGGTGGCGCTGTAAGCCAAAGAGGGCCTTCTGGTCATCCCTGTCCCACTGTGTGGCCTCTTAGCAGCAACTGGTTGATTCTCTGGCTGTCCCTGCGTGTGTGGCGTGTGTGGCGTGTGTGATCATGTGTGAATGTAGGGCCGTGCCCATGGTGGGAAGGTGTCTGTAGCACTGACTGTCTTAGCTCTGAGCTGATGAATCCTCTCCATAGACAATGACACTTTAAGGGTTGCCTTTTAAACAATGAGTTGTATCCCCTGTCCCATTCCACCCAACTCCCCACCCCAGCTTGTGGGGTTCCCCCTCAGGCTTCAGGGTCTACTGCTGCCCCTGGGTACCCTGATCTTGAGGTGGGTGACCCTTTCCCTTTTCCTGTGTTGAGACCTAGGGAGTACCCACCGTGCATAGGAAAGGCATAGACAAATGAGGGGAACCCCAAGAAGGGGTAATGTTCATACTTCCCTTTCCCAAACTGGAAATGCTGACAGGTTTTTGAAGACACAGACTTCCCCTGCCAGCTTCCAGGGTCATCCTTGGAGGGGGCCGGAGGGAGCAGCAGGCAGGCAGCTGGCCCCCAGTTCTCCAGTGCAGCTTATTTTCCTCGGGAGAGGTGCCTAGTGGGATGGGACAACTTCAAGTGGGAACTTGGAGGAAGGTAAGGGCCAGGCAGCCCCTCAGCTCCCTCTAGCACTTCAACCTGGATTTACAAGTGTGTCTAACTCCCACCAGACCACTTTGTCTGATCTACTGAAGAGCTGGGGACTGAGAGGTGGCCTCTTTCTCCTGCTTTCACTTTCTCCAGCCCAATTTGGGACTAGAGACCCAGACCCTGGAAGGCTTCCCCCTCTCCATCCCAGCCTGTTTCCATGTAGCAGACCCTTCCTGGGGAGCAGGGAGGGGAAGCCACAGATTGCAAACCCAGGGGCTTTTTCATTCTTTCTGAAACCTTTATATCCTCAGCCAAAAGGCAATGTTCCCCTGCCACCTCCAAGCCTGGAATTGTGCATAACCTGGATCTTGTATCTTTGTATTAACGGATGTTATTTGTACGAGGGGCAGTTCGTAAACAGCACTTGTTCTTTTAATAAAAGAATGTTTTACTAAAAAAAAAAAAAAAAGACAACCAAAAGAGACCTGCTTTGTCTGGCTTTGTTGAAGAGAGAGATGGGCTGCCAACCCTGGGGGCCGGTTAAGGTCTGTGACACTAATTTCAGTCCCTAGAGCAGTCCAAACCGGAAGGCATGGAATGCCTGGTGCAGGTGAAGAAACGGCCACCTGGGCCTTGCCTGGGCTTTTTAACCAGCTGGTTGGGTGCTCTGTCCCCGCAGTGCCTTTGCAGGGGACAGCGGCGCAGCATCCGCGGACGCGTCCCATCCACAGGGCCGCCCGGGAGGCCCGGGCACCTGCGGGCTCCCTCGGCCGCCCCGCGCGCGCGCGCAGCGGAGCGGCCTCTTCCGGGCCGGCCGGGCGGAGGGCGGAGCGGAGAGGGTGGCGACTGGGACGCGGAGACGCGCAGGGCGGCCATGCACGGCGTGGGGACGAGCCTCGTCGCAGCGGCCATGCGCAGCGCCTGGGTGAGCCCCCCTCAGCGATGACCCTGGGTGGCTCGGCCCTGCCTCCCCCGGCCAGGCCCTCCCTTCGGCCGCGAGTCCGTCGAGTCCCGGCGGCGTCTCAGTCCTTATCAGAGCAAGCACCCAGAGGCTGCCAAGACCTGCCGGGCAGGCCTCTTCTGTCTGACTCCTCTAACCCTCTTGGCTCTCCCACGCCCCCTTGGCTCGTGGTCTTTTCCTTCCCAAATGGGCTTCCGGCGTTTGCCCTTCGCTGATTTTATTTTTCTGTTTCCAAACCACGCCTGCCTGCCATGCTTGCCGAAGGTATGCCAGAGGCGGGACATCTCCTCCTGGCTGGTGAGTACCTGTAGTGTCCTCGACTTCAGTACAAGTCCCAATTCCTCAGACTTCAGGGGCTGAGACCAGAGACTGGCACAGGATCTATGGAAGGTTGGGTGGAGCAGAGGTCACAGAGCCACGATCCTTACCTCAGAATTTGAAGGAAGTAGCTGGACCGTGCAAGGTGAGGGCTTGTATGGCCTTCAAACCCCTTCCCTAAGGAAGTCAGAGTCCCTCCAGTGTTCTAGGGAGTAGGAATGTACTTGGGTGGCATCAGATGAGCCTCTCATAGAAGCTTATTATACATTATGCAAGTGGGAGACTGAGTAAGGCTCCAAGCAGAAAAGTGTTCCCAGGGCTTGGGATGACCCTGAGCGCCTCATCTTCCTTGGCCATAGGCCCGATGGTTCCCCAAAGGCCCAGCCAAGTCAGTGGTAGCCCTGAAAACGCCCATCAAGGTGGACCTGGTGGCCGGGAAAACCTACAGGTGGTGTGTGTGTGGCCGCAGCAAGAAGCAGGTGAGAGTTGCTTTTCCACTGATACAGCACACACTTCTATCCCCTCCACACCCCCTCTCACTTGGGCCAGGATTGTCCATCCTGGGAACTCTCAGTCTGTCCATGTTCCTCTTATTTTTTGTATAGACTTGAGATACAACAGGGGTGTTAAGAACAAAAGCCCAGCAAACAGATCAGGGCCACCAGAGTGTGGCTGAGGGCTGGCTTGTCAGCACAGGCCTTCAGAAGCAAGAGGTGGCTGGCTGGTCACCAGTTGCTGTAGTGCTGTGCTGTAGTGTGTTGGGTCTTGTCTGCTCGCAGTCCCTTCTCCAGGTATACTCCTGGGCTCCAGCTCCGAGGCAGCAAGGACCTGCTCCTCTTTCCTACTCCTTTCAGGAAGCATCTAGGCCGATGCTCCAGGTCTTGGACCCTGCCATTGGGAAAATCCCACCCAGTCTTCCACAGGCTTCTTCCTCTCATCCCCTTTACCATAGACATAACTTTTCCAGGTTGCCTGCCCCTTGTCCCTGCTTTCAGTAGGAACCTTGCCTGTAGTCTTAGCTGACCCTTTCCTTCCAGAGCAGAGCCCAGAACTGTACCTCTGTGCCATGTGGGTGGTATTAGCAGCCCAGGGCCCAAGGCTTATTTTGCTATAGATTTGCTGTTTTGACCTTTGAGCAGATATTCTGGAGGGTGGGGCAGTTCCAAGGGCACACTAGCCAGAGCACTGTGGTCCATATGGGTGGGTAGGTGTATGTGCTCTTGCCCTGTGCCCTTTATGGCTCTGCCCATAACTAACAAGGCCTGTCCCCTCTTTGGGCCTCAGTCATCATCACCCAGTCTCTGCTTGAACCCTTCCTGGGAGGGACACGGGGCACGCACTGATACTTCTTCAGGAAGGCAAGTTGTTGTGGGTATACCCCCTACTTGTGGTGTACTGCTTGTTCCCTGGAACCAGATAGAACTGATCCCACCATGGGAACCCTTTACACCCTGGGAACTCTGTGAAGCATGTGAATTTCATGAATCAGCTGGGACTCAGCCATTAAAAAACAAAACAAGCCCAGCGTGGTGGCACAGGCCTTTAATCCCAGCACTTGGGAGGCAGAACCAGGCAGATCTCTGTGAGTTCAAGACCATGAGTTCAAGACCAGCCTGGTCTACATAGTGAGTTCCAGGACAGCTGGGCTACAGGGAGGCCAAAAAAACATATTAAAAAAAAAAGAAAAAAAAACAACCCTGAGGTGGGGATGTAGCCCAATTGGTAGATTCTGACGGCATGTATATAGATTTATAAAGACAGTGCGTGTGGGGGGGGTGGCGCTGGAGAGATGGCTCGGTTAAGAGCGCTGACTGCTCTTGCAGAGGACCCGGGTTCGATTCCCAGCACCCACATGGCGGCTAAGAATTGTCTTTAACAACAGTTCCAGTGTTAATCCGACACCCTCTTCTGACCTCCGAGGCATTTCACGACACGGGTGCACAAACCTACATGCAGACAGTACATTCATACACATAAAAAAATAAATAAAAATTAAAAAAAAGTGGGAGCTGACACATCTATAGTCCTAACACCAGTACCTGGATAGGTGGAGGCAGAAGGACCAGGAAGCTTGCCGCATACGCCTGAAGACCTGAGTTGGATCCACGGGCTGCACATGGTGGTAGTAGAGACCCAACTGCAAGTTCTGTGGCCTCTGTGTGTGCACACAACAAATCTAATAATTTTTTTTTTTTCTTTTGGTCTTTTTGAGACAGGGTCTCCCTTTAGTTTCATCTGGCCTGGAACTTGCTCTGTAGACCAGGCTGGGCTTGAACTCAGAGATCTGCCTGCCTCTGCCTCTGCCTCCCTAGTGCTAGGATTAAAGGTGTGCGCCACCAAGCCCGGCTCTAACAATTTTTTTAAATTTATTTTTATTTTTATTTATTTATTTTTATGTGTATGAATGTACTGTCTGCATGTAGGTTTGTGCACCCGTGTCGTGCAATGCCATGGAGGTCAGAAGATGATGTCAGATTCCCTTGGAACTGGAGTTACAGACGGTTCTCAGTTGCCATGTGGGTGCTGGGGATCGGACCCAGGTCCTCTGCAAGTGCAGTCGGTACTCTTTTTTTTTTTTTTAAATATGGAATGCTTCACGAATTTGCATGTCATCCTTGCGCAGGGGCCATGCTAATCTCTGTATCATTCCAATTTTTTAGTATATGTGCTGCCAAAGCGAGCACGCAGTCAGCACTCTTAACCAGTAGGCCATCTCTCCAGCCCCTAGAATTTTTTTTTTTTAAAGCTGGGTGTGGGGCATGTGGCTCTAATCCCAGCACTCAGGAGGGAGAGGCTGGAGGATCAGAGGCTGGCCTGCTCTACATAGCAAGTTCCAGACCAGCCAGAGCTCCACAGTGAGGCCTTGTCTAAAAAAAAAAAAAAGCCCAAAACAACAAAAAAGCCTCCAGCCTTGTCTGTATTAATAGCCCCCTACCTAAGGTCCAGTTCTCTTGCAGAACTTCCCAGGCCTTCTAGGTCCCCCACAGACAAACACTGAAAATACCTTATAATACTATACAAGTAACCAGTGACCATTTCCTCATCATAGCCCTGTGTCCTCCACATTGTAAGTGAGGAAAATGACCGAGCCTGAGACCTGATCTCCCCTACCCGGCTGCTCAGGAGACCCACCCTGTCTCAGCAAGTGAGGACAAGTCTAACTTCTCTTTCTCTCCCACCAGCCCTTCTGTGATGGCTCCCACTTCTTCCAACGCACTGGCCTATCCCCACTCAAGTTCAAAGCCCAAGAGACACGCACAGTGGCCTTATGTACCTGCAAGGCCACCCAGCGGCCCCCTTACTGCGATGGTTCCCACAAGAGTGAGCAGGTTCAGAAGGCAGAACTGGGCTCCCCACTCTGAGTGGCTGTGGCTCCAGGTCCCTGGTAGGCTTCCCCTTTGTGGAGAAGGTAAAGGTGCTGAGCCCAAAAAGGAAGCATCCTGGCATCACAGCTACTTGTTTAGCAGCTGCTCCGGGAACCAGTGCTCTCCAGTCAGGCAGCTGGAAGACCCAGGTCCCTGTTTCAGCACCTGCTAGTAAAGGTGGCATTAAATAATGATACTCTCCCAGTGCTGTGTGCCTGTGCTTATTGCCAAGATATACCCTATCTCCTGCTAGAGTTTGACCTGTGGATGGAGAGGGCCTCTGGTGGACCACAGGGGGACAGCTGACATCCATTTCATTGGGTCCCTATGTCAGGCTGTACCTAGGGACAAAGGGCATGGTAAGGCTGGGGAGCACCTCACCTAACTCCCCCTCTTTGCCCCCAAAGAACCACAGGCTCAAGAGAGTATGCAGCATTTATTACACAGCCAAGAGATACAAATGACCCAGGGCAGGATACGGTCACACAGCTCAGGACAAGGTGCAAGCGGACCCACGGGTGCTCTCACAGCCCCACACACAGGGGCCAACGGCCTGGCACCCTCAATTCCCCCAGTTCTGTGCACATTTGAGGAAAACCAGATGGGCAAGGCCCGGCCCTCATGCTGTCCACAACCCTCCAGGAGAATTGGGGTCAGCTCACACTTCATTTTCTTGTGCTTCTAAAAGCCTTTGTCCTCTTCCTGTCCTGGCTCGGCCTGAGCTGGGGGTGGGGAGATGGACAGGAGGGCTGTCCACTTTGGCAAAACTGGGGTCTGTGCTTATCTAAAAGTTAGCCACCTCTCCACTCCGGGTCCCCAGTGAGTTTCACCTCCAGTCTTCTTGCTCGTGTGGGTTCCTGGGCCAGGGCAGGACAGGAGGGGGTGAAGGGTTCACAATGCCAAAGTCACACATGGACTTTGCAGGGCCTCCTTCGGCCTGGACCATCTTTTCCACAAGGTAAACGATGCAGAGGCCACACACAAGAAGAAAAGGGGCGAGGGGCAGAACTATATATTCTTTGCACAAAGTTTCCACTGTCCAAGGAGGTGAGAGAGATGTCTCCACAGCCTCAGAGGCGGGACAAACTGCACTTGTAAAAGGCACTATCTTAGCAAGTCTCTGCACATTCAACAATGGGGGACTTGGGCAGGGGAAGGGAACAACCAAGATAGGCAAATGGTGGACTCCATATCCAGTCAGCTAAGACTAGGGGCCCTAATAACCCCTCTGCCTTGGAAAGCAGAGGGACACTGGTTAGGGTTTTACTATCTCCAGTGACCTTCAAGACCACCAGGCACCTCCCAAAAAAGCAGAGCAAATGACACAGACCCCCAAGACACGAACACCCCCACACATACACGCACACATACAGTTTTTTTCCTGTGGCATTTAAATTAATCTGATTGGTCCATAGAAAATAAGTATGTATATTTGGTTTTTCCTATGTACATATATATAGAGATTTATTTATAAAACCCACTTCCCACCCCTAAGATGGGAGGAACTGGGGAATGTCGGAGAGATGGAAAAAGGGGTCCAGAAAATGTGGGGAGAGTAGAGGAGGCTGCAGAAGGAGAGGGTCCCCTTTCCTCAAGTTAAGGGGGGCAAGGAGTTCCGTTAACAGTCATCTTGCGCCCCCTGCTGGTGGAGGATGGCGTCTGCAGGCAGTTCGAGGAGCCTCCATTAGTAGTTGGGTTGGTCCCACTGGCTGTTGAAGTCGGAGTTGGGGAGGTGGGGTGGGTGGCTGGGGGACCATGGGAGCTGGGAGAGCCATGGGAGGGGGTCGCAGGGCTGGGCAGGGAAGAGGAGGTGGCCGGCAGGGTGGCAGGGCTGGGAGCCTTGTCGCTGACTGACTCACACTCTGACGCCCCACTGGTGTTGGTGCCCTCGGAGGGAGTGGGCACTGTGGGCAGGGTGAGCCTCTTGCAGGCTGGCTGGACACGGTACTTGAGGGGAAGAGGCCCGTTCTGTGGAAAGAGGGAAGAAGCCAGAGCCAGGGAAGGGAGTTATCAGCAGACAGGCTCCACGCTCCTACTGCTGACCCCAAGCTGGGTGGGAATGGCCAGGGGGTCAAGTAAGGAGGACTGCCTTACTTTGTAAGTTCAGGGGCAGGTTGGACCTCATACAAAGTTCTAGGCCAGCCAAGGGGAGAACAAACAAAAAGGAGTTGGCCTAGAGCTGACCTAGTATGGACGGCCATAGGTCCAAGCCCAGAACCTGAGACAAGGGATGGACTAGGGTGGCCCCTTGTCACTGTGGCCACTGACCAATGCTAAGCCCTGTAGGGCTTCTCCTCCTTGGGACAGTCCCCACCCTGCCCATAGGCTCACCCTCCGCCAGGGGTAGATATAGGCGATGTCCATGAGTGTGTAGTATTCCTTCAAGGGCTCATCCTCATAGAGAACCTCCACCTGGAGGAGAGAAGGACACTGCGAGGCCTGGCCAGCTCCACACTGCGAGGCCTGGCCAGCTCCGCACTGCGAGGCCTGGCCAGCTCCACACTGCCCAGGCCAGTAGTCTCAGGGGGTGGAAATGATATCATCAAAGGTGAACTTCAGGAAGTTTCTCTGGTCTTTCACTGTGGGTGTGACTTCCCTTCCAGAATTGTCCCAACAAAATACGCAAACAACAGGTGGGAAGGAATACCAGCTTTCGGGGGGTGGGGGGTCCTCTTCTCTCTGTGGGTCTCCTGCTTGACTCAGGCTCTTGCCTGTGCCCTCAAGGGAACCACAAAGAGAGTTTACACATCATCATTCCTGCATCCAACCTAACCAGTGAATTTAAATCTCTCTACCCGACGTGTGGGCTGAGTGAGGCCTTCACAAGAGCCGCACCTGGGAGCTCGCCAAACTGCACCACAGCCTGCATGGTAACCAGCCTGCATGGTAACCAGCCTGCGTGGTAACCAGCCCTCCAAACGATCTTGTGCTTGCATGGGTTTGTGGAGCTCTGTCCCAGAGCTCTTCGGTTCTTCTCACAGATGCTGAGCATTTTGTGGCATGCACACCCCCTGGAGTTCTGTGTATTGTGTGAGCACACACATATCCCTGCTCTCAGGGACTCTGCACACTGACTTCAACAGATAGATTGTTCGACCCAAATCTTTTGAGTTAGGCTACCCTTTTCACAGCCAGTTACAAAAACATGCCACCCTGGGCAGCTCCCACCAAGGCCTGAGCTGCCCCCACCGAGGCCTGAGCGATGGCTGGGGTGCCCACCACTAGACATACCCTGAGACCCTCGCTGCTGAGAAGGCTCAGGCACTCACCTTGTATTTGCTGGGCACATCCATCTTGTTTCGGAGGAACTTGGCAAGGTGCATGACGGTCATGGCTGCTGGGCATCGCAGGAAGCGCACTCCTGTCTGCTGGGGAGAGGCCCCCGTGAGGCGGTCTACCCCAGCCACTCTCTACCGGCCCGCAGCTTACACTTCAGGAAGCCCCTCTGCTCACCTTCTCCTTGTCTCCATCCCCATTCTCCATCAGGCCCTTCTTCTCCTCTCGATCCCTAGAGGAGAGAGAAAAAAAGCAGAGTGACTCTGAGGCAGGCTGGGTCCCCAAATGCACATGTCTTGTGGGGAATTAGGGGAGCCAGGGTGCAAAACTAGGCGACCCAGGCTAGAAGCCCAAGGGGCCAAGCCTTGGTTAGACTTGCCTGACTCCTTCGTAGAATTCAATGGAGAGGCTGACAATTTCGTCGTCGCCCAGTGTCCCTTTCTCCTGCTCTAGGACCTCGCCACGGTCCTCATTGGAACCATTGGGCACTGCAAAAAGAGACAGCGTAAGGGGTTGGCCAAAGATGGGGCAAGAAACTAAGGATGGGGGGCGATGGGGGAGGACAGTGGGGGTAGCCAAGAGGGTGAGCCCTGTCCACTCTGGGCAGCACTCTCCATCAAGGAGACATGATAGAGGTGGGGGGCGGGGGTAGCACATGTAATCCCAGGCCCCAGAGCATGCTGGTAGGCGTAAGGTGCATACACTCACCCTCTGTCAGGGGGTACGCTGCATAGAAGTCTCGCCGCCGTTTCATCTCATCTATGGGAAGGAGGGCAGGCGTGAGAGGGTAACAACTTGGAGGAGGGGAAATGCTGGGCAGGACGACAGAGGCTCAAAATACCTTTAAAAAGCCCAGGTACCAACTTGTAGACGATGTCCTGGAGGGTTTTGTCAGATCTGGGAAAGAATGTACAGGAGTATGTTAACATCCTCAGCTCCTCAGCCAGGGATCCCCTCGGCACCCCTAAAGACCCAGGCATGCAGATCCCTGCTCCGGTCTTAGCCCATGCCAAAAGAAGCCAGTGGGAGGCAGGGTGAGGAGCGGAGGGAGCAGCTCTGTGGCAGGGCCAGGCCCACCTGATGCTCAGCAGCGGTCGGGTTTTATGGACCTGCACGTCACACATGGGGCAGTATTTGTTGGTCTCCAGGTAGCGCACGATGCAGGTTTTGCAGACTTTGGAGTATGGAGAGAAGACAGTCAGAGCCCCTTCCTGCCCCACCCTCTGCTCTCATTCAGGCTTCCCCTCTTCTCCATGGCCCAGTAGTTCAGGTCCACTAACAGGCCCCAGCAGGGCAATGTGCCTTTTACACATCCCACCCCTGGCTTCTTGTCCATCCTTGGGGAAAGGTGGGCACACTGTGTCTGTGAGACACGGTGGTGTCCTGTCCAACATACAATGTGGACCAAGTCCCAGCCTCCTCTAAGCCAGCTAAGAGGAGCTGCTAAGACAGCTCACCGGCCCTGGATCCCTTGCAACCAATCCAACAGCACAAATAAGTGACCTTGAATCTCTCTTTTTAAAAAAAAAAAAAATTTTTTTATTTATTTATTTTCTATGTGTATGAATGTACTGTCTGCATGCAGGTCTGTGCACCCGTGTCGTGCAATGCCGCGGAGGTCAGAAGAGGGTCTCGGATTCCCCTGGAACTGGAGTTCTCCTGGAACTGGAGTTACAGACGGTTCTCAGCCGCCATGTGGGTGCTGGGGATCGAACCCGGGTCCTCTACAAGAGCAGTCGGCGCTCTTAACCACTAGGCCAACTCTCCAGCCCATCTCTTTTTTTTTTGAAAGTGTATTGCCTGTATGCATGGAAGTGTACCACATACAAGCAATGCCCACAGAGGCCAGAAGAAGGTGTCAGATTCCTTAGAACTGGCATTAAGGATGATTGTTAGTTGCCATGTGAGTGCTGGGAAGCAAAGCCAGGTCTTCTGGAGGGACAGTAAGTGTTCTTAACTGCTGCGCCATCTCCCCAGCTCTCAATCCCTCAATCAATCTTGACGGGGCAAACCTCAGCCAGAGATTCCACAGAAAACTGAGATTTCAGACGCTGTCTTTGCAATAAACTTCTGGACCAGGATCACCCCCAACCTGTCTCTTCTGGCAAGGTCCCCGTGACCCAGGGTCTGCTGCAGGGCAGTAAGGGTTGCTTCACCTCCCTAGGCAGTGCTCCCCCAACCTGGGCACTGTGCCCAACTCACAGGAATGCAAGCACTCCACGATGGTAGTAGCATCAATGAAATAGCCCCCACAGAGGGCACACATGAGGTGAGGGTTCAGCTCCGTGATTTTAATCCGTGTGGTCCGATGCATGATGCCGGGGTCAGTACGGGGGAGACTGGGAAGCGCCACCCTGGGAAATGGACATGAATCAGAAACCCAGCCACCCTCAGCCCCTTCCTCATACTGCCTCTGTCAAGGGCTCTCCTGAGCCCAAGGCTTTTCTTTGTCTCAGAAGTGGGACTGGGTACATGCACAAGACTAGTTGTTTCTAGCCCTGAGTGTTCGCTGGGTGTAAAGGACCCAAAAGACTCATATGATCTTGACAAACAAGGTCAGGCACCATCTCAGTAGCAGTAGGAAAGATAACAGGAAGTGCTACCCAACTCTTGAATGACATGGGAAGGCAGGAAAATGGATGATAACAGCATTTTTATGTTATTTTTAAAATATTTTTATTTATGTGTATGTGCATGCACCTGTGTGATATGCATCACCATGCCCTGGAGCTGGAGTTACAAGTGGTTGTGAGTTGCCCAAAGTGGGTACTAGGAACCACACCCATGCTTTCTGCAAGATCAGGAAAATGCCCATAACCACTGAGCTATCTCTCCAGCCCCATATATCAGCCTTAAAAAAAAAAAATCTTCCTGGAGCTTTTGAGATGGCTTAACAGGTAAAAAAGGCACCTGCCACCGAGCTTAACATTTGAGTTCAATCCCCAGGATGTACTTGGTAAAAAGAGAAAATGGACACCTGCAAATTGTCCTTTGTCTTTCACATGTACACTGCATATGCACACACACACACACACACACAAAATAAATGTAATACAAAATTTAAAAAGTCTTGATTCTAACCCATGTCCATTCAAGTGGTCAAACTTTGAGTATTAAGAGTTCTGAGGTATGGTTCAAATAACTCAACTTCACAGACTGAAATGAAGGACAGATAATCCCCACTCCACCTGTGAGGTCCTCCTGGGAAGCCTTCTTTAGGAGCACGAGTACCCATCATTTCTCCTTCTGTCTGTGTAAGGACACTAGAAGGTCCCTGAAAGTCTACCATGTGCTGACCATTGCACTTCCCAGCTTGAAATGTTGAAACTAATCCTTGTATGTCTCGAGTTGCAAACAGCTCCAGCCCCAGCCCATCCCTGGACCCTACAGGTAATCCTAGAGCCCGGAGAAAAAGACCTCTACTGCCCCGTGGCAGGAAGCCCTCCACTGTGCCCTACCACAACCCACTGAGTAAGTGCCCTCAAGTACACGTGTTCTAGGAACCTACTTTCATGAACACACAGAACTCCTTCATGTGGGCATGGCCACTAGGATACCACCATGTCCCACGCTGGTGACTTTTGCCATCTGTCCACAGGCTGCCCACTAACAAACACAAGTTCTCCTAGACACCTGCCAAAACTGGGCAGAGAGAGTTCTCTGTCCCCAGTTCTCCAAAGTGCCTGGCCTGGGCCCAGCAGGGCCACGGTCAGTTCCCAGCTAGCTCTGGTTCTGGACTGAAAGGAGCGGCCTCTTTCCCCTCTCCCAGAGCAAAAGCTTTAGGAGGTTGGCCCAGCCCCAACAGCTCCTTTTTACCATACACCCGTCTCTCTTTTCCAGAAAGATTTCTAAAGCCACCACACTGGGTTTTCTAGGACAAGAAATTCACAGCCAGGATCAGCAGTTTCTATAGAGACCCCAGGATGAGCCTGGCCAGGACCCAAACAGCCAACAGGCCCAGGGCACCTGGCCAGAGACTGGGAAAGATGGAGAGACACGAAGGCCGCACTTGGGACAATTGCAAAGCAGACAGAGGGGAACAAGCCTGCTCCAGAAGAAGCCCAGAGACCACTGGAAAGGTGGCCACCCCCAGGCCCACAAACCTGGCTAAGGGCTTCCTGCCCCCCACAGGTGGCCTCAGCTGGCCTTCCCTGCATGGGTTCCCCCCTCACAATTACGAAGAGGCTGCTGGCTACTCTACTGTTTGGTTGTTTCTATGGTAACCTAGTCCCTGGCAAGATGCCCAAATATTATTACAACCATCCAGAGGTGAGAACACACTCCAAGTGGCTGTCTCTTTGATCGTGTGTAACACCACAGTATGTATGTGCTGTCTGAGTCCCCAAAGGTACTTCATGTGACCGCCTGTCCTGTGTGCATCTGTGTCCAGGTAAGTGTGAATACATAGACAGAAGCAAACTGAGTGAGGGTGGGACCTGCCAGGGAATCCAGGCTGCAGGGGTAAATCCCCCAACCTGGCACATGCACACATACACATTGCCTTAACCCGCCTCATTCACATACTCACTCCATTTGCAAATAGACACCTGCTCCTATAAAACTGCAGGAGCCTCTTACTCTGCTGTAGCATTTTTGTGGTTGCAGACAAGAGCATCCCCCAGGCCCCTATTTGGGCTCAGGACAGTGAGGGAAAGAGCTGCTATTGACAGAAAAGCACCTTGTCAAGTGAGCCTCCTGCTTCCAGTCCCCATTCCTAAGAGCCCCAGAAAGCCACCTCTGAAGCTGGGGGTGGGGAGAGGCACTGATTGGCTCCTCACCTGATTGCTATGGTTACCTACAGGGCCCTGACAGCAGGTGCCAAGAGCAGCAGTAAACAGGAGCTCGGTGTCCCCAGAGCATCCCCTCCCCATTTTCCTGCCCAGGACCAGGACTTGTGTTTCTGACATCAAGTCCCCAGATGCCAGGGGCTGCTGCGCTGAGCAGAGGGAGGGAAGAGGGAAGATGTGTGGCTGTCACTATCGTAGGGGACGGTCCAGGAACAAAAAGCCTTTGGAAGAATAGGTGACATGGGTCTAAAGAAGCAGAAATAGAGTGGGGGAGACAGCCACACTGTCTCTGGACAGTGGAACCGGCCTCACTGGAGTTCGGGAGAAGGCCAGTCCCAAGTACATCCCTCTAGAAACCTGCGTATCTATCTTCCCATACCATTCTGTTGCCACCCCCACACACACACACAGTCTTTCCCACATCTGAAGTCCAGTCTCTGCTCTCCTTGGGCTCAAGCAGGAAGGGGGTTTAGTCAGCCCCCAGCCCCCTAACCCCAAATTCCTTGCCATTCAGTCTCAGAATTGTCTCTCCCAAAGCTCCCAGTCGACAAGACATCTTGAAACAGTCTCTTCCGTTTCCCAGTAGAAGGAGCTGATCTCTGACAACAGAGGCCCCTGCTGCTCCCAGAAAGGCCAGCTATAACCCTCTGCCTTGCTTATGCCCCAAATGAAACCAACCAGTTCACTCACTAGAAAGTCTCCAGGCCTTAGGAGGTCATCCAAGGTCACATCCAAGTGCTAGACTAACAGAAGTGCATGGGATCTTCGAAAGCATGTTGTGCAGCCTTCTCATGTTACAGGAAAACATTTTACAAAAAAACTTCAAAGTGACTTGGCCAAGGTCACACACACAAAACAGGGGCAGTGCTGGGCCAAGAACCTGCCTCTCTCCTGTCTACTGCTCCTCACCTGGCTGAGGAGCTGAGCAGGGAGGTAGAAGGGTGGAGGGCGACCTAGAAGGGCAGGAAGCCCATACAGTGGGCCTGCTGGGAAGGAGGCTCCCACCTTGCACCCCCATTCCATACTACAGATGGAGAAACCGAAGCTCCACAGAAACAGCAAGCCAGAGTATAGCAATAAGACCAAGATCTTTCGGGCTGGAGAGATGGCCTAGCAGTTAAGAGCGCAGAATGCTCTCACAGAGGACCCGGGTTCGATCCCCAGCACCCACATGGTGGCTGAGAACCGTCTGTAACTCCAATTCCAGGAGAACTCCAGTTCCAGGGGAATCCGACACCCTCTTCTGACCTCCGTGGCATTGCATGGCACGGGTGCACAGACCTGCATGCAGACAGTACATTCGTACACATAAAAAAAACAAAAACAAAAACAAAACAAAAGACCAAGATCTTGAGTTCTCAGCTTCATGGGCCCAACTATGCAAACCCCAAGTGTTTATGAATGGGACTTGGAGGGGGGTCTGCTGTGGGACACAGTGAGGCTCTCACCTTGCACCAGGCCTGAAGCCTCCTCTACCCACCTCTCAGTTCCCAAATATCAAAGACAAAGCTAAAGACTATACCCAGGGCAACACTGTCGGACACACACACCCAGAGCCAGACACAGCCCCTCCAACTCTCACATTCACCACACTCAAGGCCAGATAAGCTTGGTCACACACATACCAAACACTTGGCTAGACACACAGACACAGAGGGCCAGATGCACCCCTCAAGAGTCACAGCTAGATTTGAGCCAGGCCCCCTTTCTACATACAGATGCAGAAACTATCCCCACACATCCCATCCCATCCCATCCCCACCTGAAACCATAGCTACCTGGTCTCAGAGAAAATGTTAAGTCTTCCAGCAACAAAAGCAGTTCAGCTCCACTGGGGCCAGAGGCTGGAGGTCTGCAGTTGGCATTTGACCGGCACAAAATATAACCTGTTCTTGCTCTCTCTCCATTCCCATAGCAACAGCGCCATCAACCAAGATCTGTCTGGGAGTCACCTCCCCCACTCCTCCCTTCCAGCTCACCTCCGGGTACAACTTGATTGAACAGGACCAGGCTACATAAGGTCTGGATTCTAGAGACGGTTTCTTGCCTCATTCCAAACCCGGTTCTAAGTCCTCAAGCTCCAACCTCAAACCAGGGGAACCCCTGGGAAAAACTCTCCAAAATGCTGCAACGAAGCTGGCTTTATGCTCCTCTAAGTAATAACACCTTAGAGCAAGGGGGGCTGGGAGGGAATCAAGAGTTTCAAGAACAGCACAAACTGCAAGAAGTCCAGAACTGTGAGACTGTGAGAGCACACTAGAAGCCCCTCCCTGAGTCAGGGAGAGACCTGGAGAGACTGAGGCAGCACCGGAGTGAGGGTGGGGATGCAGGGCTGGGGGCTATGAAAGACAAAGGGCCAGAGTAAACTCGCAGTAACACCTGTACATATTTAAACACACACACACACACACACACACACACACACACACACACACACACACACACACAGAGTCTCTTCTCTATCTCTCTCCCAGCTCTAGCCAATCAGAGGAATTGGGGTAGACCCGGGCAATGGGAGGCCGAAAGGGTTTGCCTAGAAGTCCCTGGGAGACAGGAAGGGCAAGGGGTGCAAGGGGTGTCTGCAGGCCTAGGGTCCCCCAGCCCACAGAGCTAGCAGCCCGAGGGTTCAAAGAAAAGGTGGTCCGCCCCCCGGTGGAAGAAGGGCCAGCTCATCAGACCCCTTGGCCACCGCCAGTGAGAGGAAATAGGCTAAATCTCCCCTCATTTCCACTACCCCCTCCACCCGGGCTTCCCCCGGAGCCCAGGTCAAAGGACCAGGCACCCCAATGACCGAGTGGCCACTCCCTCCTTCCCTAGAGCCAAACTTTCGGTGGGGCCCCAGAAGGGGTGCTAGGAGAAAAGCTCCGCCGAGGTGGTTCAGGGAGGGGGCGGGGCGCCCCGCACGGGGACCGGGGAAAGGGACCGCTGGGGGAGGTGCCCAGGCCCCGGACCCCAGCAGGAAGGGCGCCCTCCCTGGGCTCGCTCCAGTCAGAAAGCCCAGTCCCCGGCCTCCCGGCCTCGCCTTGGCGATGCTCAGTGCCCCCGGGAGAGGCGACCCTCGCCCGGTTGGAAAGGGACAGATCGGCTGGAGCCAGTCTGTTTCCGTTTGTGGGGAGACTGGAGGGGGGGGATCAAGACGCACCCCCAGCGTGTGCCCCAAAGTCCTCGTGGCCACCCGGACCCTCCCCCTCGATACCTCGCGAGCAGGATCTAGCAGGGGACTGCTGCACAAAGAGGAGGTGGTCGAGGGAGAAGCCAAATCATTAAGAGGGGGAATCCACTTCGGCCATCTTGGAAGGGAGGAAAGGAAAAAAGGGACCGGGAAAAGGGAGAAAGAAAGGCGGACCCGGCGAGTCGGACAGCGGCTGGCCGGGCGGGAGGGGGACGCGGGCGGAAGGCCCGGCCCGGCTCCCCGCTCCCCGCGGGCTCCGCGGGTCAAGATGGACCGGTCCGGGTCGCCAGCCCCAGACGCTTACGGGGTAGCAGGAGGAGGGCCAGCGCAAGTCGGCGTCCGCTTACCTGGCCTCGGGGTCCGGTGGGTCTCGGGGAGGGGGGGATGGGAGGGAGGGAGGGAAGGGAGGGGAGGGGGACCACAGCCGTGTCCTCGCTCCGACGGCGGGAGGGGAGAAACGTACGGTAAGAAAGGAGTTTGTGAGAGCGGCTAAGGGTGGGAGGGAAAGTGGGGAGGGGACGGGAGGGGAGGGGCCGAAGGGGGGGAGACAAAATGGCTTTTTTCCTCCAGACAAGAGTAGGTCCCGCCCACTACTCACCCACGTGACCTCATTCCTTCAGGGTGTTTGCAGAGGGAAAGAGGAGGGGGAGAAGCTAGAGCCACTGCTCCCCACCGCCTGTGCTGGGGACTCCCGCCTCCTCCCCCGAAATCAGGGCCAGAACCCCATCTTTCCCAAACAGACCCCTTGGACTTGGAGGGGCAGAACCTGCTGTTAGCTTCTGCAATGGGCATTCTGCCCCTCCTAAAATCTGTGCGCCCCCCCACCCCCACTGACCCCCCCAGTCCCCACCCTAGCCCGGGCGCTGGGAAAATGGTGAGGAGAGGACTGGGCGGAAATGTGGCTCTCAGCGCTCCATGCCCCGGCCGCCACAAAAGGGCGCTCGGGCGGGGGACCGGCAGGGCCAGCCACGCGTCCGAGAGATTTTCATTCACTCCAGCTGGCACTCCCTTAAAATGACTAAGTGTATGTGTGACCCAGAGCGCGTCCTCCCCCCCGCCCCCGGCCGGCTCGGGGACGCTGCACCTAGCGGAGGTCCCTCGGCCCCGCTCCCTGGGCTGTGGCCCAGGCTGGCGCGCTCGGCGTGCTCGGGCGGAGAAGAATGGAACGCGATCGGGGCGGGGAGCCAGGCCCAGACGCGAACTCTCAGGCTCCGGGCCAGAGGCACAATAAGCAGCCAAATTCGAGAGACCAGAACCGAGCGGGAGAGGCGGGCTCCGGAGTGGACGCGCGCTCCCCAACCCTCGCAGTGCCTGCAGTTTGCGCTCTGCTCCGCGCGGCCCGTGCGCCTCCCTCGCCGCCACGGCTGGAGGAGCGGAGCGAGGCGGGGGCGGCGGGTGCCTGGAGACTCCGACCGTCGCTCTCGGCTCCACCCAGCGCTGGCGCTCGGGCCCCCTGTAGCTCCGGCCCCCGGGAAGAGGAGGAAGGAGGGCTTGGAAAAGCTGGGAGGAGCGGGAGCCGGCGCCGAGGAAGCCAATCGATTATGCGTTTCGGCGGCGACCCTGGGCCTCATTAGGACGGTCGATTCGCTTATTCGTTATTCATGATTTATTGGGACAGTCCTCCCGACTGTCCGTCCAAAGAACTCGATTATCCGGCCAGAAACGCCATTAAGCGCCTGGGCTGTGGGTTGGCTTAGTAGGGAACGAATCCTTCGGATCTCCCGCCTCTTCTCCTTGCCCCAAGCCAAAGCAGCCCCGAAGTTGTGGGGCCCCCGGAATAATCGCTTTCATCCACTGGCGGGCTACCAAGAGCCCTGCGGACGCTGGGCGCCCACGGACCCCAACCAGCTCCATCTTTCAGCCCGCACCAACCCGGATGAAGAGGAAGAGATTTCCGCCCAAACGGGGTGGTCCAAGACCAGGCGAGAGAAGCTCGGTCCTGCTTCCCAGTCCCTACACCAGTCACCGAGAGTCCACGGGCCACTGTGGAAAGGAGGCTTGGCGCAGACACGCCCTACTGTCGTCCGGGCCAGAGTGTCCCGGCATCTTGAACTCGTCAGCACGAGAGGTACTGCAACAGGGAACCTCAATCTGCCATTTCTTTCACCAGATGACCTGGAACAAGAGAAAACCATAGGGGCTTTGCGGAGATCTGGGTCCCACCCAGGATCCACCCGGTCACCTAGGAGCTTTCCTTCAAGACAGTAGCTGCTGGTGGAAAGTGACGTTCGTCTGTCCTACCGTTCACTCTGGAGAACTGCCCCAGGCCATCGTGCTTGGGGGGGGGGGAGCTTTACTTATTCCTCAAACAGCTGCTAAGTGCCAGTCCTGAGTAAACTGATGGAGAGTGGAGCATGCTGAAGGCCCACTACCCACGAGAAAACACCCGGTAAAGCATTTCGTTCATTTCAAGAGCCCCTCTGACTCAGCCCTTTCTCCATCTAAAGTTCTCTGGTTTCCCAGTCTTTATTCTATTAACGACTTAGAAGCACCTGGCACATGTCAAATATGGGTCTGAGCACTAGCAGATAAGCTGGGCTTTGGTAGAGCAGGGCCAGTCTGCAAGGACACACACCCTGTCCCATTAATTTCTGAAGCACCTAGTGTCCCTCCAGGCTTGTGCACTTGGGTGTGGGCATCCAGAAGAGATTTCTTTCGACCCAAATGCCTCACAGACCTATTTAAAAAGTTCATTTCTTGTACAAAAAAAAAATATATATATATATATAATAAAAAAAGAAAAAGTCCCTTGTTGCTGGGCGTGGTAGTGCACGCCTTTAATCCTAGCCCGGGGGGGGGGGGTCTGGAGAGATGGCTCAGCGGACTGCTCTTGCAGAGGACCGGGGTTCGATTCCCAGCACCCACATGGCCATCTTTGACTCCAGTTCCAGGGAAATCCGACACCCTCTTCTGACCTCCGCAGCATTCCACGACACAGATGCACCAACCTACATGCAGACAGTACACTCATACACATTAAAAAAAAAAAAAAATCCTAGCTTTCGGGCGGCAGAGGCAGGCAGATTTTTATGAGTTCAAGGCCAGCCTGGTCTACAGAATGAGTTCCAGGACAGCTGGGGCTACACGGAGACCCTGTCTTAAAAAGACAAAAAAACAAAAACAAAAACAAAAAAACCTTGTAGGCGTTCCTCAAGGAAGGTAGAGGCTGCCATCCAATGTGCCTCTCAGACATGAAGAGCCCTTACTTTCCTGTATCTCACCTGGTCCTCTCCCTGACAGCTATTCGGAGTCAGGTTTTGTCAGTCATAAATCAGAGGTTTCCAGAGGGCAGGAACCTGGAGCAGAAATCAAGGCAATGACTGGTTCCAGTACATACCTTAAAGATGGTAAGGATGGTGGGAGGTGAGGATGGTGGGAGGTGAGGGCCTCTTCTGCTGAGCTTTCTAATGTAGTTTTACCTCTGTGTCCATTCCACCTTTCCTTCCTTCCCCCAGCGTCCTTTGCCAGTTTCTGCTTTTGTCTTCCCAGCTTCTAGTGTTCGGTTGTTGTTGTTGTTGTTTTTCCTTTTTCTGATATTTCTGTTAGCTATTTATTTTTCTTTCTCCATCTTCTTGGGATCTTCCCCCATCCCTTGTCTATTTCTCTGTTAGGTCCCCTCTTTGCGCGTCTTTCTCTGTAGATCACACCTATTTCTTCCTTTCACCTTTGTTTTTCTTGTACCCCTCGCTTTGCCCTCGCTGTTTCCTCAGTTTTTCTCTTCCCTCTTCCTTACTTTCTTCTGCTACAGATGTGCTATTTTAAGTTTTGTCATCCGCGGAAGCAGACAATGGAAGGCTGTCCAACCTTCACTGCAAATTCATTCGGAAACCGAGGGGGGAAATGCATTGTCAAACATGGCCATGAGACAAAAGCTCTGTCTTTGGCTTTCCTGCAATCCAGTTTGGGAGCAAGAGTGAGAGAGGCGGTGGAAGAAATTCCGTCATTGACGAGAACAAATTTCTAAATACAATTACCCTCCCGGTTACTGTAGAAAAACTCTCGCCTCTGCTAAATCAACATGAAATTTGTTTTTTGGGCGGTTGTGATTTAAAAGACAAAAAAAAAATAAGTAAAAAAAAAAAAAACCCTAGCGTCCCTGGGTGGGCTCGAACCACCAACCTTTCGGTTAACAGCCGAACGCGCTAACCGATTGCGCCACAGAGACGGTGATAGCTATTGAGGAAGCAGAGAGCCGAGTCAATAGGAGTGAGCGCTTATGGCACAAGAGCAGCAGTAGCATGAATAGTAACAGCAGCTCCGAAATCCGGTAAAAGAAATCCGGTCCGGAAGAAAAGGAAGTGTTCTCTAGGGCAGAAGGACGGTAGCGTCCGGAAAGGGAAGACGAGGGGGACATGCTCGCCCCTCTGGGGTTGGCTCTGGAGGGGTCGGCGCTGGCGATTCTCAGTTTGTACCATGAAGTACAGAATGGTCCATTGTAGAATGAAACAGGCCGTATGGGCGGCCTGCAGGGGCGGTGGTGGTGAGAGGTTCCAGAAGCTGAACAACCTGAACCTCTCAAAATCCCCCGGTGCAGCTGAACCCGTGCAGCCTGCAATGCCGGCGGTGAACGGCCAGCTTCCCGCCTCATTCAGTTTGCACCGAACTCGCGTCTTCAATGAAATCAGCTAGCCTGAGTAATATGCCCATCTCGACACCCTATACACCCCAGTTCCCAGTAACTCAGTTCCAGCCGTATCCCCAAACTCCGCTTCCCCAGCCACGTGCTGTCAGCCCCGCCCCCTCCGGCCGGACAGCCTGGGTCCAGGTCCGTCACGATCCCAGCATGCCACGGAAGACAGGTCTTCCGCATTAAGAGTGACTTTTCACTTTCAGCTTCGCCCAGGTCCTTTTTGACCTCTCAACCGAACTATACATATTGGTGACTGACGGGAATTCTAACCAATAGGAAGCCCAGCTTTCCTGCAGAGCCGGCCTACCAGCCAATGGGCAGGGCTCCACGGGAGCGAGGGCACAGTGAAAGCTAGAGCCGGTTTACTGGAATTGCAGTGGCGATTGGGATCCCAGAAATCTGCAATCATGGTAAGATGGGGAGGCGAGGGAAAGGAGTTCGAGGTGGGAATTGACAAACGTGAGAGGGGCAAAGCCAAGACTAGGGGCGGAGAAGGGCTTGGTGGTCGACGGAAGGGAGCAGAAGGCGGCGAGGACCAAGGGGATGAGTGGGGTTCCTGGGTGCCCCACAGGATCCATTCACAGCTGGAACCCGGGGCATCTCGGCGCCTCCAAAGCAGAGGACTCGGCGTATCGGAGCCTTGGGAGCTGGGACTGGGCCCAGGGTTACGGCAGCATTTAGCACTTCGAACTGAGCCTCTTTGCTTTCTCTGCTCCCAGTCTATTATGTCTTATAATGGAGGGGCCGTCATGGCCATGAAGGGGAAGAACTGCGTGGCCATTGCTGCGGACAGGCGCTTCGGGATCCAGGCCCAGATGGTGACAACAGACTTCCAGAAGATCTTTCCCATGGGCGACAGGCTGTACATCGGCCTGGCAGGGCTCGCCACTGACGTCCAGACAGTGTAAGTGGCTGGAGTCCCCACCTTCATCCAGGCCCTTTCGTTAACCAGTCTTTCCTTGTCTTAAGCAGTCTAGTGTCAGGTATCTGCCAAACACCTCCAGTGAGTGGTGACTTTTCTGGGCACCAAGTGATACAGAGATGAGTCCCAACCAACGTTTACCAGCACTCCTGTGCTGGGCTGTATAGAAGGCAGCTTTGTCAGGGAGCCATTTAATCTTCTTGATATTATTGGCTACCTGTCCCATTTTGCAGATGAAGAAATAGGGAGCCATAGAGAATTCCTTGCTCAGAATGCTAGTTGATGCATGTCAGCTAGGGTCAGACGCAGGCTCCCTGAAGCCAAAGGCTATATGCTCAGTCCCCAAGGAACTTCCGGTCAAGGTGGCAGACAAAGTGGGCACACAGAAAGAGAACTAACTCATGACTAGCCAGCTGATGGGTATTAATTGCCAGTCTACATACCTAACTATCAGTGGTTATGTGATCTGGGAGATAAATCAGGGTGCTGTTTGTGATGGCCCAAATGTGACAGGATTGCTGTGACTGGTGGTGGGTAAGCAAAGATGGACTTTTTGGTCTTTTTGAGACAGGGTCTCCCTGTAGCCCCAGCTGGCCTGGACCTCGCTATATAGACCAGGGTGCCCTTAAACTCACAGAGATCCACCTGCCTTTGCCTTCTGAGTGCTGGGATTAAAGCTATGGGCCACCATAACTAGCCTTTTTTTTTTTTTTTAATCATATTTGTGTTTATGTGTGCATGTCCAAGTGCTGTAGCATATGGGTGGAGGTCAGAGGACAACTTGCAGGAGTCAGCTCTCTCCTACCATGTGGGTCCTAGGGATTGAACTCAGGTCATTTATTCATTGAAATCAAGACTTAAGTCTTCTCCCTACCCCCATACTGAGAATTGAACCCAGGACTGCCTCTCAAATGCTTAAGCATGTGGGGTGCTCTTAAGCTATACTCTTAGCCCTATGTCTTGTTTTCTATAGTTTGATCCTCCCTCTAAGTCCAGATTCTGCATCTTCAGATTGAACCAGCTTGCATGGAGAACATTCTGCTGGAATGGGGCTGTAATCCCCCTAAAGGGTAGAGCATATGTTTAGTGTGCATAATGGCCTGAGTTCATTCTGTAGCGTTAATAAAAATTTTTAAATGGTTGCAGTGGCTCATGTTTGTAATCCCAGCACTAGGGAGATTGAAGCAGGAAAACTGTACCCCCTTCAAGGGCAGCTGGGCTACTTAGTAAGTTCGAGGTCAGCCTGGGCTACATACAGAGCGAGACCCTATCTCAAAAAGCTGAGGGTGCAGGGTAGCATATTAATTTGGGGGAAAAGATTGCATCTCTACTGAACATGCACTTTTTCAAGTGTTTACATTATTTTAGGCTCTGGTAAGTAATGTAGGGATGATTAAAAATACAAGGGAAGGTTGTGTGTACCTGATTTGTAAACAGTGTCATTTAATATATGGAATTTGCCTTACTGTATTCTGACATCTGTGGGGAATCCTGGAATCAATCCCCATGGATCCTGAAGGACAGTGGTTCCCTCCAGTCTAATACCTGGTATGTTAGCAGTCCAGTGAAATTTCTAAGACAATTCCTGTTTGAGCAGGTGGACTGAAATACAGGAGTTAGACTGCTTTTATAGGGAAGAGCACCGACTTTTTTGATACCAGGTTCGAGGGCCCAAGGCAGCAAGCTAAATAGAAATAGCTGGCAAACTAGCGGTATTTTGAGGTTACACCTCAGGGCTGGAGAGGCCTTGGTGATGTGTTGACTCTCAGGGAGCAAAGTCTACAGAGACACTTTGGGCAGGGAGCTTCACTTGGAGAACTGAACCTTATTTTTAGCGGTTGCGGGGAGAAAGAGAAGTCAGAAAAGGAGAGGGAAAGGCCAGCAATATGGCTCAGTGGGTAGAGGTGCTTGCAGCCATGCCTGATGATCTGAATTTGGTCCCTGGGACCTGCATAGCAAAAGGAGAGAATTGACTCCTGCAAGTTATCCTTTGACCTCCAAATGCATACTGTAATGCATGTGAGAGAGTCAAAACTGCTTGTTATCACACACACATACAAATAAAAAAATTAATTAAAAGCAGCATTAAAAAAGAGGGAAGCTAGTTGTGGTGGTGGTGGTGGTGTGTGCCTTAATCCTAGCACTTGGGATCTCTGTGAGTTCAAGAAGGCCCGCTGGGAATCTGCTTGGTCCTCACTAAGTGCAGCACTGGTTGGCTCTATGTAGGGGTCCATCCTAGGGCTTTGAGGTAGCCCTCGGAGAGACAAGGCCTTCTCATCATTGAACACAGCAGTTGTTGCTTAATATGAACGAGACTTGGCTTATTCCTTGGCAAGGGACAGAAATTGTATGTCTCCCTGTGTTACCTCTGAGCACCACAGGTTGAACACCAGACGACATTGAGCAATGACTTACTTGCTTCTCCTGCCACAGTGCCCAGCGCCTCAAGTTCCGGCTGAACCTGTATGAGTTGAAAGAAGGTCGGCAGATCAAACCTTATACCCTCATGAGCATGGTGGCCAACCTTTTATATGAGAAACGGTGAGTGGAAGGGTAGCCTAGAACTCGGGGGACTCAGAACCCTGGTTTAGCAGAGTAGTGTGGCGGGGCACTGGGAAGGGAAGTTTCTCCCTGGCCTCCCAGCGCTTTCCTTTCTCACCTATAGTCCTGGCTGGACTGGAACTCCCTATATAGACCCGGCTGGTCTTGACGTTGTGGCCGTTCTCCTGCCTCTGCCTCAGTGCTGTATATAGGTGCTGTCTTCACATCTCTGATTTGCAGTGCAGTGTCCTTATTTAACGGTTCTGTGTTCTCTTGACCTAACAGCCAAATTGGAAAAAAGGACCAACTTGGAAAGAAAGCGAGGAATTTGGACAGCACGCGAACTTGCTTGTGGCTCCACTAAAGCTGTTCTGTGTCTTGTAGCCACAACTAGAGCTTTGCTTTCAGCACTAGAGGCTGGAATTTGATGTGTTCGTTCTTGTTAGTAAAATTCCACACAGAAACAGGGGGAGGGAGGTAGGTATGGAACTAAAGGAAGATTCCAAAAGTGTGGGGTTTTTTCTTCCTATTTCTAGGTAACCAGATACAAGTTGAACTATTTTTGTTGGTGTTGTTTTCCTTAACCTTTTATTTTGAAGTACTTTTAAGACTTTATAGAAAAGTTGTGAACAAAGAAAATGTGCTAGAGAGATGGCTCAGCAGTTCAAGAGTACATACTACTCTTGCAAATGACTGGAATTCAGTTCCCAACACTCACATTGGGTGACTCACAACTGCTTGTTACTCCAGTTCCAAGGGGATCTAATGTCTCTGCCCTCAACAGGCACTTGCACTCACATGCATATACCTACGTGTGCACGCGCGTGCGCACGCACACACACACACACACACACAAAATTAAAGGGGTTGGAGAGATGGCCTAGCGGTTAAGAGCACTGACTGCTCTTGCAGAGGACCTGGGTTCGATCCCCAGCACCCACATGGTGGCTGAGAACTGTCTTTAACTCCAGTTCCAGGGGAATCCTACACCCTCTTCTGACCTCTGGGGCATTGCACGACAAGGGTGCACAAACCTACATGCAGACAGAACATTCATAAACATAAAAAAATAAAGCCGGGTGTGGTGGCACACGCCTTTAATCCTAGCACTTGGGAGGCAGAGGCAGGCGGATCTTTATGAGTTCAAGGCCAGCCTGGTCTACAGAGTGAGGTCTGGTCTACAGAGTGAGTTCCAGGACAGCTGGGGCTACAGGGAGACCCTGTCTCAAAAAGACAAGAAAGAAAGAGAGAGAGAGAGAGAGAGAGAGAGAGAGAGAGAGAGAGAGAGAGAGANAGGCGGACCCGGCGAGTCGGACAGCGGCTGGCCGGGCGGGAGGGGGACGCGGGCGGAAGGCCCGGCCCGGCTCCCCGCTCCCCGCGGGCTCCGCGGGTCAAGATGGACCGGTCCGGGTCGCCAGCCCCAGACGCTTACGGGGTAGCAGGAGGAGGGCCAGCGCAAGTCGGCGTCCGCTTACCTGGCCTCGGGGTCCGGTGGGTCTCGGGGGGGGGATGGTGAGGGGGGGTGTGGGGGTGGGGGAGAGGGGCGGGAGGGAGGGGTTTTTTCGTTTTCACGTAGTTCTGGTCCTGTTATCGGGGGAGGGGGTTCTAGGGGTTGGGGGTAGGGTAGGGGGTGGGGGGGGGGGGGGGGGGGGGGGTACCAAGCCGTGTCCTCGCTCCGACGGCGGGAGGGGAGAAACGTACGGTAAGAAAGGAGTTTGTGAGAGCGGCTAAGGGTGGGAGGATAAGTGGGGAGGGGAACGGGAGGGGCGGGGCCCGAAAGGGGGGGAGACAACATGGCTTTTTCCTCCCGACAGAGTAGGTCCCGCCCCACTACTCACCCCGTGACCCATTCCTCAGGGGTTTTGAGGGAAAGAGGAGGGGGAGAAGCTAGAGCCACTGCTCCCCACCGCCTGTGCTGGGGACTCCCGCCTCCTCCCCCGAAATCAGGGCCAGAACCCCATCTTTCCCAAACAGACCCCTTGGACTTGGAGGGGCAGAACCTGCTGTTAGCTTCTGCAATGGGCATTCTGCACCTCCTAAAATCTGTGCCGCCCCCCCCCACCCCACTGACCCCCCAGTCCCACCCTAGCCCGGGCGCTGGGAAAATGGTGAGGAGAGGACTGGGCGGAAATGTGGCTCTCAGCGCTCCATGCCCCGGCCGCCACAAAAGGGCGCTCGGGCGGGGGACCGGCAGGGCCAGCCACGCGTCCGAGAGATTTTCATTCACTCCAGCTGGCACTCCCTTAAAATGACTAAGTGTATGTGTGACCCAGAGCGCGTCCTCCCCCCCGCCCCCGGCCCCTGGCCCCCCCGGCTCGGGCTCGGGGACGCTGTGCTGCACCTAGCGGAGGTCCCTCGGCCCCGCTCCCTGGGCTGTGGCCCAGGCTGGCGCGCTCGGCGTGCTCGGGCGGAGAAGAATGGAACGCGATCGGGGCGGGGAGCCAGGCCCAGACGCGAACTCTCAGGCTCCGGGCCAGAGGCACAATAAGCAGCCAAATTCGAGAGACCAGAACCGAGCGGGAGAGGCGGGCTCCGGAGTGGACGCGCGCTCCCCAACCCTCGCAGTGCCTGCAGTTTGCGCTCTGCTCCGCGCGGCCCGTGCGCCTCCCTCGCCGCCACGGCTGGAGGAGCGGAGCGAGGCGGGGGCGGCGGGTGCCTGGAGACTCCGACCGTCGCTCTCGGCTCCACCCAGCGCTGGCGCTCGGGCCCCCTGTAGCTCCGGCCCCCGGGAAGAGGAGGAAGGAGGGCTTGGAAAAGCTGGGAGGAGCGGGAGCCGGCGCCGAGGAAGCCAATCGATTATGCGTTTCGGCGGCGACCCTGGGCCTCATTAGGACGGTCGATTCGCTTATTCGTTATTCATGATTTATTGGGACAGTCCTCCCGACTGTCCGTCCAAAGAACTCGATTATCCGGCCAGAAACGCCATTAAGCGCCTGGGCTGTGGGTTGGCTTAGTAGGGAACGAATCCTTCGGATCTCCCGCCTCTTCTCCTTGCCCCAAGCCAAAGCAGCCCCGAAGTTGTGGGGCCCCCGGAATAATCGCTTTCATCCACTGGCGGGCTACCAAGAGCCCTGCGGACGCTGGGCGCCCACGGACCCCAACCAGCTCCATCTTTCAGCCCGCACCAACCCGGATGAAGAGGAAGAGATTTCCGCCCAAACGGGGTGGTCCAAGACCAGGCGAGAGAAGCTCGGTCCTGCTTCCCAGTCCCTACACCAGTCACCGAGAGTCCACGGGCCACTGTGGAAAGGAGGCTTGGCGCAGACACGCCCTACTGTCGTCCGGGCCAGAGTGTCCCGGCATCTTGAACTCGTCAGCACGAGAGGTACTGCAACAGGGAACCTCAATCTGCCATTTCTTTCACCAGATGACCTGGAACAAGAGAAAACCATAGGGGCTTTGCGGAGATCTGGGTCCCACCCAGGATCCACCCGGTCACCTAGGAGCTTTCCTTCAAGACAGTAGCTGCTGGTGGAAAGTGACGTTCGTCTGTCCTACCGTTCACTCTGGAGAACTGCCCCAGGCCATCGTGCTTGGGGGGGGGGGAGCTTTACTTATTCCTCAAACAGCTGCTAAGTGCCAGTCCTGAGTAAACTGATGGAGAGTGGAGCATGCTGAAGGCCCACTACCCACGAGAAAACACCCGGTAAAGCATTTCGTTCATTTCAAGAGCCCCTCTGACTCAGCCCTTTCTCCATCTAAAGTTCTCTGGTTTCCCAGTCTTTATTCTATTAACGACTTAGAAGCACCTGGCACATGTCAAATATGGGTCTGAGCACTAGCAGATAAGCTGGGCTTTGGTAGAGCAGGGCCAGTCTGCAAGGACACACACCCTGTCCCATTAATTTCTGAAGCACCTAGTGTCCCTCCAGGCTTGTGCACTTGGGTGTGGGCATCCAGAAGAGATTTCTTTCGACCCAAATGCCTCACAGACCTATTTAAAAGTCATTTCTTGTACAAAAACAAAACTATATATATATATATAATAAAAAAAGAAAAAAGTCCCTTGTTGGCTGGGCGTGGTAGTGCCCGCCTTTAATTCCTAGCCGGGGTGGGGGGGTCTGGAGAGAGGCTCAGCGGACTGCTCTTGCAGAGGACGGGGTTCGATCCCCAACACCCCACATGGTGGCTGAGAACCGTCTGTTACTCAGTTCCAGGGAAATCCGAACACCCTCTTCTGACTCCGCAGCATTCCCCGACACAGATGCACCCACCTACATGCAGACAGTACACTATACACATTAAAAACAAAAAACAAAAAATCCTGCTTTCGGGCGGCAGAGGAGGCAGATTTTTATGAGTCAAGGCCAGCCTGTATACAGAATGAGTTCCAGGAAGCTGGGGCTACACGGAGACCTTTTTTTTTTTTTTTTAAAGACAAAAAAAAACAAAAACAAAAAACAAAAAAACATTGTAATGGACTTTTAATAAAAACGGTGAAACAAGTGTGTATGTATGTGCTGCCATCCAATGTGCCTCTCAGACATGAAGAGCCCTTACTTTCCTGTATCTCACCTGGTCCTCTCCCTGACAGCTATTCGGAGTCAGGTTTTGTCAGTCATAAATCAGAGGTTTCCAGAGGGCAGGAACCTGGAGCAGGAAATCAAGGCAATGACTGGTTCCAGTACATACCTTAAAGATGGTAAGGATGGTGGGAGGTGAGGATGGTGGGAGGTGAGGGCATCTTCTGCTGAGCTTTCTATGTAATGGTAAACTGTGTCCATTCCCACCTTTCATTCATTCCCCCAGAGTAATTTGACAGTTTATGCTTTGTATTCACAGAATTCGAGGGTTAGGTTGTTGTGGTGGTGTTTTAATTTTTTGATATGTATGTGAGATAAGTTATGGTCTTTCTCCATCTTCTTGGGATCTTCCCCCATCCCTTGTCTATTTCTCTGTTAGGTCCCCTCTTTGCGCGTCTTTCTCTGTAGATCACACCTATTTCTTCCTTTCACCTTTGTTTTTCTTGTACCCCTCGCTTTGCCCTCGCTGTTTCCTCAGTTTTTCTCTTCCCTCTTCCTTACTTTCTTCTGCTACAGATGTGCTATTTTAAGTTTTGTCATCCGCGGAAGCAGACAATGGGAGGCTGTCCAACCTTCCCTGGCAAAATTCATTCGGAAACCGAGGGGGGAAATGCATTGTCAAACATGGCCATGAGACAAAAGCTCTGTCTTTGGCTTTCCTGCAATCCAGTTTGGGAGCAAGAGTGAGAGAGGCGGTGGAAGAAATTCCGTCATTGACGAGAACAAATTTCTAAATACAATTACCCTCCCGGTTACTGTAGAAAAACTCTCGCCTCTGCTAAATCAACATGAAATTTGTTTTTTGGGCCGGTTGTGATTTAAAACAAAAAACAAATAAGTAAAAAAAAAAAAAACCCTAGCGTCCCTGGGTGGGCTCGAACCACCAACCTTTCGGTTAACAGCCGAACGCGCTAACCGATTGCGCCACAGAGACGGTGATAGCTATTGAGGAAGCAGAGAGCCGAGTCAATAGGAGTGAGCGCTTATGGCACAAGAGCAGCAGTAGCATGAATAGTAACAGCAGCTCCGAAATCCGGTAAAAGAAATCCGGTCCGGAAGAAAAGGAAGTGTTCTCTAGGGCAGAAGGACGGTAGCGTCCGGAAAGGGAAGACGAGGGGGACATGCTCGCCCCTCTGGGGTTGGCTCTGGAGGGGTCGGCGCTGGCGATTCTCAGTTTGTACCATGAAGTACAGAATGGTCCATTGTAGAATGAAACAGGCCGTATGGGCGGCCTGCAGGGGCTGGTGGGTGGTGAGATGGTTCCAGAAGGTGAACAACCTGAAACTCTCAAAATCCCCCGGTGCAGCTGAACCCGTGCAGCCTGCAATGCCGGCGGTGAACGGCCAGCTTCCCGCCTCATTCAGTTTGCACCGAACTCGCGTCTTCAATGAAATCAGCTAGCCTGAGTAATATGCCCATCTCGACACCCTATACACCCCAGTTCCCAGTAACTCAGTTCCAGCCGTATCCCCAAACTCCGCTTCCCCAGCCACGTGCTGTCAGCCCCGCCCCCTCCGGCCGGACAGCCTGGGTCCAGGTCCGTCACGATCCCAGCATGCCACGGAAGACAGGTCTTCCGCATTAAGAGTGACTTTTCACTTTCAGCTTCGCCCAGGTCCTTTTTGACCTCTCAACCGAACTATACATATTGGTGACTGACGGGAATTCTAACCAATAGGAAGCCCAGCTTTCCTGCAGAGCCGGCCTACCAGCCAATGGGCAGGGCTCCACGGGAGCGAGGGCACAGTGAAAGCTAGAGCCGGTTTACTGGAATTGCAGTGGCGATTGGGATCCCAGAAATCTGCAATCATGGTAAGATGGGGAGGCGAGGGAAAGGAGTTCGAGGTGGGAATTGACAAACGTGAGAGGGGCAAAGCCAAGACTAGGGGCGGAGAAGGGCTTGGTGGTCGACGGAAGGGAGCAGAAGGCGGCGAGGACCAAGGGGATGAGTGGGGTTCCTGGGTGCCCCACAGGATCCATTCACAGCTGGAACCCGGGGCATCTCGGCGCCTCCAAAGCAGAGGACTCGGCGTATCGGAGCCTTGGGAGCTGGGACTGGGCCCAGGGTTACGGCAGCATTTAGCACTTCGAACTGAGCCTCTTTGCTTTCTCTGCTCCCAGTCTATTATGTCTTATAATGGAGGGGCCGTCATGGCCATGAAGGGGAAGAACTGCGTGGCCATTGCTGCGGACAGGCGCTTCGGGATCCAGGCCCAGATGGTGACAACAGACTTCCAGAAGATCTTTCCCATGGGCGACAGGCTGTACATCGGCCTGGCAGGGCTCGCCACTGACGTCCAGACAGTGTAAGTGGCTGGAGTCCCCACCTTCATCCAGGCCCTTTCGTTAACCAGTCTTTCCTTGTCTTAAGCAGTCTAGTGTCAGGTATCTGCCAAACACCTCCAGTGAGTGGTGACTTTTCTGGGCACCAAGTGATACAGAGATGAGTCCCAACCAACGTTTACCAGCACTCCTGTGCTGGGCTGTATAGAAGGCAGCTTTGTCAGGGAGCCATTTAATCTTCTTGATATTATTGGCTACCTGTCCCATTTTGCAGATGAAGAAATAGGGAGCCATAGAGAATTCCTTGCTCAGAATGCTAGTTGATGCATGTCAGCTAGGGTCAGACGCAGGCTCCCTGAAGCCAAAGGCTATATGCTCAGTCCCCAAGGAACTTCCGGTCAAGGTGGCAGACAAAGTGGGCACACAGACAGAGAACTAACTCATGGCCTAGCCAGCATGGATAATTGCCCAGTCTACAATACCTAACTATCAGGGTTAGGTGATCTGGGGAAGATACAAATCAGGTGTGTTTGTGAGCCCAAAATGGACATGGATTTGCTGTGGACTGGTTGGGGGTAAGCAAAGATGGACGTTTTGGTCTTTTTGAGACCAGGGCTCCCTGTAGGCCCAGCTGCCTGGAACTCAACATATAGACAGTGTGGCCTTGAACTCACAGCATCCACCTGCCTTTGCCTTTTGAGTGCTGGGATTCAAAGTATGGGCCACCCTAACTAGCTTTTTTTTTTTTTTTAATTCATATTTATTCTTGTATGTGCAGTCCAAGTGCATGTAGGAATATGGGGTGGAGGTCAGAGGACAACTTGCAGGACGTCGCTCTCCCTACCATGGGGTCCTAGGGATTGAACTAGGTCATTTATTCATTGAAATCAAGACTTAAGTCTTCTCCCTACCCCCATACTGGAGAATTGAACCCAGGACTGCCTCTCAAATGCTTAAGCATGTGGGGTGCTCTTAAGCTATACTCTTAGCCCTATGTCTTGTTTTCTATAGTTTGATCCTCCCTCTAAGTCCAGATTCTGCATCTTCAGATTGAACCAGCTTGCATGGAGAACATTCTGCTGGAATGGGGCTGTAATCCCCCTAAAGGGTAGAGCATATGTTTAGTGTGCATAATGGCCTGAGTTCATTCTGTAGCGTTAATAAAAATTTTTAAATGGTTGCAGTGGCTCATGTTTGTAATCCCCAGCACTAGGGAGATTGAAGCAGGAAAACTGTACCCCCTTCAAGGGCAGCTGGGCTACTTAGTAAGTTCGAGGTCAGCCTGGGCTCCATACAGAGCGAGACCCTATCTCAAAAAGCTGAGGGTGCAGGGTAGCATATTAATTTGGGGGAAAAGATTGCATCTCTACTGAACATGCACTTTTTCAAGTGTTTACATTATTTTAGGCTCTGGTAAGTAATGTAGGGATGATTAAAAATACAAGGGAAGGTTGTGTGTACCTGATTTGTAAACAGTGTCATTTAATATATGGAATTTGCCTTACTGTATTCTGACATCTGTGGGGAATCCTGGAATCAATCCCCATGGATCCTGAAGGACAGTGGTTCCCTCCAGTCTAATACCTGGTATGTTAGCAGTCCAGTGAAATTTCTAAGACAATTCCTGTTTGAGCAGGTGGACTGAAATACAGGAGTTAGACTGCTTTTATAGGGAAGAGCACCGACTTTTTTGATACCAGGTTCGAGGGCCCAAGGCAGCAAGCTAAATAGAAATAGCTGGCAAACTAGCGGTATTTTGAGGTTACACCTCAGGGCTGGAGAGGCCTTGGTGATGTGTTGACTCTCAGGGAGCAAAGTCTACAGAGACACTTTGGGCAGGGAGCTTCACTTGGAGAACTGAACCTTATTTTTAGCGGTTGCGGGGAGAAAGAGAAGTCAGAAAAGGAGAGGGAAAGGCCAGCAATATGGCTCAGTGGGTAAGAGGTTGCTTGCGCCATGCCTGATGATCTGAAATTTGGTCCCTGGGACCTTGCTACAAAAGGAGAGGCATTGAATCCTGCAAGTTATCCTTTGACCACCAAATTGCATACTGTAATGCATTGTGAGAGAGATGTCAAAACCTGCTGTTATCACAACACATACAAATAAAAAAATTATTAAAAGGCAGCATTAAAAAAGAGGGAAGCTAGTTGTGGGGTGTGTGGTGGTGTGTGGCCCTTAATCCTAGCACTGGGATCCTTTGAGTTCAAGAAGGCCCGCTGGGAATCTGCTTGGTCCTCACAAGTCAGCACGTTGGTCTTATGTAGGGGTCCATCCTAGGGCTTTGAAGGTAGCCCTCGGAGTAGACAAGGCTTCTCATCATGAGGTACAACAGACATTGTTCGCTTAATATGAAACGAGGACTTGGCCTTATTCCGTTGGCCAAGGACAGAAATTGTAGTGTCTCCCTGTGTTACCATGCTGATGGCACTACACAGGTTGAACACCAGTACGACATTGACAATGACCTACTTGCTTCTCCTGCCAACAGTGCCGCAGCGCCCAAGTTCCGGCGAAACCGTATAGTTGAAAGAAGGTCGGCAGATCAAACTTACCCCTCATTAGCATGTGGCCAACCTTTTATATAAAAACGGTGAGTGGAAGGGTAGTCCTAGAACTCGGGGGACTCAGAACCGGTCTTGATGCAGAGTAGTGTGGCGTGCACCGGAAGGAATTCTCCCTGGCGTCGGCAGCGCTTTCCTTTCTCACCTATACGGTCCTGGCTGGGAACGGACGACTCATTCCTATAGTTGACCCGGCGCTGCGCTTGGCCTTGTTGGCCAGGTTTGGGCTGCCTCTGCTCAGTGCTGTATATAGGTCTGCTTCACATCTCTGATTGGCAGCTGCAGTGTCCTTATGTTAAGCGTTCTGTGTTCTCTTGACCTACACAGGCACAAATTGGAAACAAAAAGGACCAACTTGGAAAGAAAGCGAGGAATTTGGACAGCACGCGAACTTGCTTGTGGCTCCACTAAAGCTGTTCTGTGTCTTGTAGCCACAACTAGAGCTTTGCTTTCAGCACTAGAGGCTGGAATTTGATGTGTTCGTTCTTGTTAGTAAAATTCCACACAGAAACAGGGGGAGGGAGGTAGGTATGGAACTAAAGGAAGATTCCAAAAGTGTGGGTTTTTTCTTCCTATTTCTAGGGGTAACCAGATACAAGTTGAACTATTTTGTTGGTGTTGGTTTCCTTAACCTTTTATTTTGAAGTACTTTTAAGACTTTATAGAAAAGTCTGTGCAACAAAGAAAATGGCTAGAAGATGCTTAATTCAAGAGTCATGCACTACTCTTGCAAAGACTGGAATCAGTCTCAAGATCACCCACATTGGGCTGACTCACAAACGCTGTTACTTGCCAGTTCCAAGGGGATTCTAATGTCTCTGCCCTCAACAGGCACTGTGGCACTCACATGCATATACCTACCGTGTGCGACCGCGCTGCGCACGACACACACCACAGCCACACAACACAAAATTAAAGGGTTGGAGATAGCCTAGCGGTTAAGAGCACTGAGCTCATGCCAGAGGACCTGGTTCGATCCCCAGCACCCACATGGTGGCCTGAGAACTGTCTTTGCTCAGTTCCGGCGGAATCCTAACCTCTTCTGCCTACTGGGTTGCACAAATGGGGCACAAACCTACTGCAGACAGAAAATCATTAAACATAAAAAAATACAAGCGCGGTGTGGTGGCACACGCCTTTACCTAGCACTTGGAGCCACAGCAGCGCATCTTATAGTTCAGGCCAGGCTGCGTGGTCTACAAGTGAGTTGAGTTCTGGTTTACAGAGTGAGTTCCAGGGACAGCTGGCTAACAGGAGACCCTGTCTCAATAAAGGACCGAAAGAAAGAAGAGAGAGAGGAGAGAGGAGAGAGAGAGAGAGAGAGAGGGAGAAGAGAAGTACAGACTGTTGTATTGTTATATATGCATCTTTTTGTCTTTTTGAGAACTCACTATGTAGACCAGGCTGGCCTTGAACTCACAGAGATCCTATGTCCCCTTCTGCATCGGCACCCTCCCATAACCCCCCACCCCCAACTGGAATTCATGTACTCTGTCATTTGTGTTAAGGTGTATTGTGCCAAATTAGTGTCCCCAGATGTTCCTCCATTCAAGTCATCCACTGAGCTCTAGTCACTGCCTACACGACTTTGCTTTAAGAGGACCATTTTTCCTCACCCAACAGTAATCAGCTGCCAATACTCTAGCAAGATTGGCCTTGGCGTCCATTTCCCCCAGTTCCATGCTTGGGTCTTGTCCGCGTTGAGTTTGCATGGTCTTGTGCTCTGACACCATTGCTGTAGGTTCATATGAGCAGGGTCCCAGAGCCTTTCGGATTCTATTTTCTTTTTTCTTTTATTAAAAATACAGATATGCAGCCGGGCGTAGTGGCACATGCCTTTAATCCTAGCACTTGGAGGCAGAGGCAGGTGGATCTTTGTAGTTCAAGGCCAGCCGGTCAAGAGTGAGTTCCAGAAGCTGGGGCTACAGGGAGACCCTGTCTCCAAGACCAAAAAAAAAAAAAAAAAATACAGAATATCAGAGGATCCTATATATATTTTTTTCCAGGTCTTTTCGAGACAGGGTCTCCCTATAGCCCCAGCTTCCTGAATTCACTCTGTAGACCAGCTGGCCTTGATCACAAAAATCCACCTGCCTCTAACCTCCCGAGTGTTTGCACACCAGCCCAGCTCAAAGAATTCTATCTAATGTGTCATGCATCACCCCTGGCTCTTAAAATCTTTCCACCCTCAGCCGGGCGTGGTGGGCACACGCCTTTAATCTGCACTTTGGAGAGGCAGAGCGAGGCGGATCTTGTGATTAAGGCCAGCCTGGTCTACAGAGTGAGTGCCAGGAACAGCTGCGGACTACAGGGAGACCCTTTGTCTCTCAAACAGACCCAAAAAAAAAAAAAAAAAAAAAAAAAAAATCTTTCCACCCTCTCTTGCATAATGGTCCCTGAGCCTTGGGTGTATGAAGCTCAGTATAGGGGTCCTGTCAAAGGACCCACAGTCTGTAGATTTCTGATCTCCATGGTTTGATCATTTATGGCCTTTTGAGATCCTGGCCCTTGCTTGCATGAGAGAGCTTCCTTAATGAGAGTTAAGAGATTCAATAGTGGGCTGGAGAGATGGCCTAGTGGTTAAGAGTGCTGACTGCTCTTGCAGTGGACCCGGGTTCGATCCCCAGCACCCATATGGCAGCTGAGAACCATCTTTAACTCCAGTACCATGGGATCCGATACCCTCTTCTGACCTCCATGACATTGCAGGACACGGGCACACAAACCTACATGTAGACAGTACATTCATACACATAAAAAAATAAATAAAATTAAAAAATACAAAAAAAAAGAGATTCAATAGTGTCCTCTTGGCCCCTCAGTGTTGCATGAGCCTTAGGTATAGAGGTTGCATTATAGATGCGCTACTTAGGCTTGGGCAATTCAGAGACAATGTCTGTATGCGTGAGCAGTTATGGGACTTTGTAATAATCTTCATGGTGCAAATGAAGCTTCTTTGACAAGGAGTGACTAGGATATTTGACTGTAAATATAAGGATGCATATTTTGTACTTAGTAAGAAATTACATTTGTTGGCCATACTCCTCCGAGTTGAGTGTTGGCCCCACGTTGTAATTAAATTAAATCCTCCGTTAAAATTCCATGTGGTTAAATGAGTGGTCTCTCCACTGTAACTTTACAACAATTTGAGGGGGACCCCCAGACCCTAATGTAACATAACAAAAACTGGACAAACTGAGGTGATTTTTATTGAGATTGTCCATATTGTAGGCTGAGCCAAGCATGTGCTTGGTATGTCACCTTCCATTCACCAGGATCATGATTGCTTGCCATTCATGCTCTACTCAGGTGTCCATTAAAAAGCTGGCTCAGGGCCTGGAGAGTTGGCTCAGCAGTTAAGAGTGCCCACTGCTCTTGCAGAGGACCCAGGTTCAATCCCCAGCACCCACATGGCGGCTGAGAACCATCTTTAATTCCAGTTCCAGGGGAATCTGACACCCTCTTCTGACCTCCACGGCATTGCACAACACAGGTGCACCAACCTACATGTAGACAGTACACTCAATACACATAAAAAAATAAAATAAAAAGATGGCTCATCGGTTAAGAGTCCTGACTGCTCTTGCAGAGAACCCGGGTTCCATTCCCAGCACCCACGTAGCGGCTAAGAACTGTCTTTAAGCTGGGTGTGGTGGCACACGCCTTTAATCCTAGCACTCGGGAGGCGGATGCAGAGGCGGAGGCAGGCAGATCTCTGATGCAAGGCCAGTCTGGTCTACAAAGTGAGTTCCAGGCCAGCTGGGGCTACAGGGAGACCCTGACTCAAAAAAAAAAAAAATTACATTTGTCTAGGGATATGATAGCCTTGAGGATTTCTCTAAGATCTGTGACCGTCCGTGTGTATGTGGCTATGCTTACAGTACCACACAAGTTTCCTCCCATCGAGTGAGCTTAAATCCAATTAGTTAGCTGTTGATTGTCCCCAAGATAAAAGTACCACTACTGCACCAATGTATGGTATGCACCAGACATTGATGTGGATATTTGATTTTTTTTTTTTTGTCTTTTTGAGACAGGGTCTCCCTATAGCCCCAGCTGTCCTGGAACTCACTCTGTAGACCAGGCTGGCCTTGAACTCACAAAGATCCGCCTGCCTCTGCCTCCCGAGTGTGGATATTTGATCTTAAAGCTGGTGTTGGATTGCTGTTCTCCCTTAGCAACTTGCATAGTGCTCTCCCCAGCTATGAAAGCTGGCCTGCAGGGAGGTGGCTTCCAGGTCAACTCAGACAAATCCAGTCTCCAAAGTGTGCCCTGTCTTCAGCAGTAGGTCTTACTTTCAAGTTCTGGGAGGGAATCCAAGGGCTGTGACAAGAGCATGTGTAATTTTGGAAGTCTCTTAGACTACCCTAGCCAGCAACTCGAAGGAAGGTTTCTCCTGTCTGGCACTGCTTCTTGTTATATAGCCTTCATCTATGTAAAATATTGTTATTTTATGTGTATGAGTGTATTGCCTGCATGTAAATAAGTGCACCTGTGTCTTGCAGTGCCCATGGAGGTCAGAAGAGGGTGTCGAATTCCCCTGGAACTTAACTGCTGTGCCATTTTTGCAGCCCAAACATTTAAAGATTATTTTAAAAAATTATATTTATTTTTGTATGTGTATGAATGTACTGTCTGCATGTAGGTTTGTGCACCCGTGTCGTGCAATGCCGCGGAGGTCAGAAGAGGGCCTCAGATTCCCCTGAAACTGGAGTTAAAGAAGGTTCTCAGCTGCCATATGGGTGCTGGGGATCGAACCTGGGTCCTCTGCAAGAGCAAGTCGGTGCTCTTAACTGCGAGGCCATCTCTCCAGCCCCTCGAAGATTTTTAGTTTTATTTTATGCATATATGTGTGTGCACCTGAGAACATTATGTGCAAGTGCCTGCAGAAGCCAGAAGAGCGCACCAGATCCCATGGAATGGGTCGTTCTGAGCTGCCTGATGTGGGTTCTGGGAACCAAATCCAGGTCCTCCTCATGAGCAGCGAGTACCCCTAACTGCTGACCCCTCTCTCCAGCCCCTAGTATTAAGAAATTAAAGCCAAAATCACTTGTTATACATTATAACTGTTTCTCTTTTTTTTTTTTTTTTTTTTTTTTTGGCTGTTCAAGACAAGGGTCTCCCTGTAGCCCCAGCTGTCCTGGAACTCACTCACTCTGTAGACCAGGCTGGCCTTGAACTCACAAAGATCCTCCTGCTTCTGCCTCCCAAGTGCTAGGATTAAAGGCGTGCGCCTCCATGCCCGGCTATAACTGTTTCTCAAAATGGCCAATTGCTCAGTGTAGTGGCTGCACACCTGTAATTCTCAGCAATTCTCAGCACCAGAGATAGAGTTACCAGCAGTGGTGAGTGCGGGACGTGAGTGCTAGGGACTGAACTCAGCCCCTCCAGAATAGTAGCAAGTACTCTTTAACGGCTGGACCCTCACTCCAGCCCCTAATTTTAAATTTCTTATAGAAATTGATACAGGAGATAGTGGGGAGCTGGAGATATGGCTCATTGATTAAGAACACTTGGCTTGCTTCCAGAGGACTTGGGTTCCCAGCACTCACATGGAGGATAACCCAGATCCAAGTGATCTGACACCCTCTTCTGGCCTCCATGGGGATTGCACATGGTACATTTACATATATGCAGGCAATATACTCATACGCTTTAATAAAATAAATTTATTTATTTATTTATTTTTGGTCTTTTCAAGACAGGGTCTCCCTGTAGCCCCAGCTGCCTTGAACTCACAAAGATCTGCCTGTCTCTGCCTCCCAAGTGCTAGAATTAAAGGCGTGCGCCACCACGCCCGGCTTTATTTATTTTTATGTGTATGAATCTTCTGTCTGCATTGCAGAGGGCCCGCATTGTGTAATGCCGTGGAGGTCAGAAGAGGGTGTTGGATTCCCCTGGAACTGGAGTTAAAGGCGGTTCTCAGCTGCCATGTGGGTGCTGGGGATCGAACCCGGGTCCTCTGCAAGAGCAGTCGGTGCTTTTAACCGCTAGGCCATCTCTCCAGCCCCCAATAAAATAAATTTTTTTAAAGAAATTGAGCCAGGCATGGCAGCACATGCCTTTAATCCCAACACTGGGGAACCAGAGGCAGGTGGATCTCTGAGAATTCAAGGCCAGCCTGGTCTACATTGAGTTCCAGGCCAGCTGGGGCTACAGGGAGACTCTCTCCCCAAAAGACCAGAGAGAGAGAGAGAAGAAATTTGTACCCAGGAGGTTTGAAGTGCTCTGGCTCACAATTCCCTCCGGCCTCTATGGACACTAATGCACACAGACCAATACATAAGCATGTAATTAACAATAAAATATATCTTAAAAAAAAAAAGAAAAACTCTGGATCAAACTATCCTACTTGGCCTGCACACACCTGTATTTCCACAGGAAGATCAAGAGTTCAGTGAGCTACACAGTGAGTTCAAGCCCAGTCTGACTCCTGCCGCCCTGGCTGAGGCGGCTGCGGCCGGGCAGTCCTACTCCCGCTACTGCTCTACTTTCAAGCTTGCTTTTTGTTTTTGGTTGTTTTTCCTCCTGGTGCTGAGATTGAGCCGAGGGCCTTACACAGAAAGAAGAGGAAGGGAGGATCAGGAGGAGAGCTACGAAGCAGGTGTCAGAGAAGAGCGTTGCCAGACACCAGCAGGCCGCTGGGACGGCTGTTCCAGGCCCTTCGTCTGTGGCCTCCCTTGTCTGAGTCGGTCTGCATATGAAAGCAAGCGCCCTTGAGCTCTGGGTTCTCTCTTCTGCCCTCACAGGTTTGGCCCCTACTACACGGAACCAGTCATTGCCGGGTTGGACCCGAAGACCTTTAAGCCCTTCATTTGCTCTCTAGACCTCATTGGCTGCCCCATGGTGACTGACGACTTTGTAGTCAGTGGCACCTGCTCCGAACAAATGTATGGGATGTGTGAGTCTCTCTGGGAGCCCAACATGGTGAGTTGACAGCTAGTAGTGAGGTGTAGCTGGCCTCTGAAGTGGGCCTGGGCCATCAGGGGCAAAATATGTTTGCATAGCAGGTGGTGGAGAGAAAGGTGCAGGAGGAGAGTAGATCAGAGCTTCTGCTCCTTGGACGGCTTGCAGAAGCTCCACTGGGGCTGGCTTGCCCAGGGGACAGGAGCCTCTGTTTGAGGCCCCAGTCACGTGTTTACTACAGCCTCATGCTGCATTTCTTGTCCAGCAAGAGAGGCAGCACTAGAGTGGGCCTAGAGCTGGGCTGTCTGAACTAGAATCTGTTCTTATGTAAGTTAGTCAACCTCGTTCTGCCTCCAGTATCTCAGCTGTGAAAGGGAACCTGCCTCAGACAGGGCCCCAGGAAAGCTCCAGGAAGACTAGAACAGCGCCTCCCAGGGAGGTGTAGCTGCTCCTGGGAACCGCTTCTGCCAGGCTTGGCGGAAGCCAGGTATAGTGTAACATCAAGGGCTTAGTGCCATCTAGCAAAGCAAGATAGGCACTCGGGTACAGACCTGTTCAAGTGAAATGTTTAGGAAGAGGCTGGAGAGGACCTGGCGGCAGGCCGAGCAGCCTGTGCTGGGGCACAGTAAGCTGGGAGTATCTGTGGTGGGAGAGAGTGGTGAGAAGCTGGGAGATGGGAGAGTGGAGTGAGACCTTGAACACCATGCTGGGTTGAAATGCTCTCCTTTGTGGAGGACTTGAGGAATCGTGGCTACAGCTGGGCATAACAGCTTCTAGTCACCTGCAGGAGGCCCCAAGGTCCTGAGTGGGGACAAAAGGGCAGCCAGAGTCAGGGTGGGAGTCCAAGATGGAAAATGTGGACAAAGGGGCAGGTTTGAGGGGCAGGCTCATAAGATTGGACAGGTTGAGTTTTGAGGTGCCTGTGGGACACCGAGGAGATCTGGGCAGCTTAGAAAGCATATCAGCAAAATACAGCCTCCTCATTTTACAGAAGAGGAATCAAGGCTCTGTGGAAAAACAAGGTTATACTGCAGCTTTGAAGTGTATGCCATCCTGCTCCCTCCTGAGGAAGGCACTGAGTGGTTCCTGTATCCAAGGAACCAACCCTCATATCAGGCACGGCGGGAGCTAGAGCAGTGCAGCCTGAGTCCAGAGAGCAGAGGGTTAAGGAACTAGAGCTCGTCCTAGGTCCGAAGGAGTTGTGCTCTGTCGGCAGGATCCAGAACACCTGTTTGAAACGATCTCCCAAGCCATGCTGAATGCCGTGGACCGGGATGCAGTGTCAGGCATGGGTGTCATTGTCCACATCATGTGAGTAGCTTCACAGATAACCTGCCTCTCCTTCCCCACAAGTACATCTTGTCTTCTAAGCCCAGGTCAGATGCGAGCCCGGAAAGCTGCTGGCGAAAGCAGGGCGTGGTGACAGAAGCCAGCCGCCAATGGAGAGCTATGGCAAGAGGATTTAAATTCAAGCCTAGTTTGGGCTACGTGGTGAAATCCTGTCTCAGAAAAGGGGGGGGGGGGCACAGAGAAGAAAAAGACAAGAAAGGAGCGGGCTAGCACAGGTCCAGAACTGCAGGGTCCATGCTTTGCTGCAAGAAGAGGCTGGGAGCCACGGGCTGCCCAGATTCCACAAGCCTTTCCCCCCTTGCTCAGAGTGGACATTCTTCCCTAACAGTGTTCGAAAATCTCATAGATGACCACAGGGGAGGTACTTACTGCAGACTGAGTGCTAGGTGGCTGCCTGCCCTCCACACCCCCCAGCCTACAGAAGTGCAAAGCTCTGGGAACCACACTCCAGCCCCTAGCCAGATCTTCAGTGCACACCAGGAACCTGATTAGAGCAAGTGTCTTCCCAGCTGCTTTTCTCCATCTCAGAACGTGCTTTTGGACCCTTTCCTGGAGAGTTAGTCTGCTTAATCACCATGAAAAGCAGAATTAGCAGCTCCGGGCTCTTGTGTGTTTGCTGGGATGGGACACGTGTGCTTGGGAAGCCACTTGTGCTCTGCTCTGCTCCTTTGGAGGACGTCAGCATCCAGCTCCAGCCATTTTCTGAGAAAGGCTCCCCTAGGATCCCCTTCCTGCCTTCCCGCTCCCTTCAGAACAGTCCCTGGGACAGCAGGCGCCTGGCGGACGGTCCTGCTCTGCAGGGCGGTGCTGCTGGAGAGGGAGGCAGGCAGGCAGGCTGTGTACATCTTTGTGTGTGATTTTTCTCTCTTGACAGCGAGAAGGACAAGATCACCACCAGGACGCTGAAGGCCCGAATGGACTAACCCTGTCCCCAAACCCAGTTTTTGTTGTTTTTCTTTTTAATAAAACAGTTTTTTCTTTCAGCCCCACTTGTCTTCAGTGCCGTCTCAGGGCTTCTCGGCAGGGTCCAGTGCAGGGATTACCAGGGCTGGTCTAGGTCTTCCTTGGGTTTTCCTTTTTGGTGCTGGAAATTCAGTTCAGAACCTTGTGCACCCTAAGTACAATGCCATCACTTGGTTATACCCCCAATTCTGGGTTTTCTTTTTGCCTCGCCCTCTGCTTCATTGGTGCACATGGGGGGGGCGAGTATCTGCTGGTCACCAATGGATGCCTGCTCTGTGCTAGACCAAACACAAAGTGCTTTACACATTATAGAATTCAGTTATCATGACCCAAGGCAGCTAACATTAACCGTAGAGATGAAAAGAGTTAAGTGTCTAAATCCACTTCACTAAGTGGTAAAGTAAGGTAAACCCCTATTCCACTTGGCCCCCAAAGCCTAGACTTCTCCGTTAAACTCTGCAGCCTTCTCTTACCATTCTCCCATATTTCAGTAGGAATTTGGCCAAGGACTGACAAATGAGCTAGGTCAGTGTCCTTTCCTTATCTGCACATTCATTGCCTGGGGGGCTTGAGAACACAGCTCTCTGCCTTCACAGTGCTAGTTTCATTGGCCTGTTAGGGTTACCTGACTTTTTCTGAAATTCTCAAGTAGGCCCAGCTTGCACCTTGGAGTACATGTCCCAATAAATGGATGTCTGCATGGTTCCCAGGTAGCCTCTGAATTATTTGCAAAGTCCATCAAGACACATCTATTTTTTTTTTTTTTTTTTTTGGTAGTTCTGGGGAATCAAACCCAATTAGTTAGTGTTCTGCCACTGAGCCATAGCCCAGACCTATCTTCCTTCCAGCCTCCAATAACTTTCCTACTTCATCTCTGTGCTATTGGGATTATAATTAAGGCAACTGTAGTTTTTGTTTTTCTGGTTTGAAATATCTGGGACAAGACCTGAAAATTGGTTTTTGAATCCCAGGTGCTGATAACTGCTGGTCTGTGAGCACACTGAGAGCTACTCGCCTTTTTGGTTTTGCAATCCAGGGGATAGAACCCAGGACCTTGCACATGCTAGGCAAGCACTCTATCCCTGAGATTCGCCCCTAGCCCAAGTACTAGACTTGAGACTACAAGTCCAGTTAGAAAGCCTGAGGTACACAGAGGTGCCATCTCCAGAGCCACACAGGCAGCTAGCTGGGGTATACATTGCTCCCCATAGTTGACCTGAGGGGAGGGGCAGTGCTACCTGGTAATGACATCTGGTAGTACCCCCAGTTATTGTGATTTATTTTCTTGTTTTCTTTTTGGACATGACCCACAGAAAAGCTTTATTAAAAACAATAGGGGCTGGGAGTGTAGCTGACTGGTAGAACAATTGTTTAGCATGTGTGAGGCTTGGGATTCTATCCCCAGTCCCGAAAGAGAAAAAAGGAAGGAAGGAAGGAAGGAAGGAAGGAAGGAAGGAAGGAAGGAAGGAAGGAAGGAAGGAAGGAAAGAAGGAAGGAAGGAAGGAGGGAGGGAGAGAGGGATGGAGGGAGGGAAGGAAGGAGGGAGGGAAGGAAGGAAGGAACCAGAACTGCAGAGAACAAAGGTCCAGTCCTGTTGTTCATTTATTGAGGCCTCAACATTGGGCCAAGCACAGCCCCTGGGGATGGGGATGATGTGGATGATGGGGTTGGGGATGGACGCTGCTGGAAAGCCTAGCTGCTGTCGTGTCACCACCCATCCTGGCCTCTTCCTCTCGGGTGGTCCTGCTGACCATGTGCTCTAGGTACATGAACTGGGTCCCTGGGGTCTGATTCTTCATCTTTTCAGATCATCGCTGCCTAGCTTTTGCTGTAAGGAACCACCACCTGGAAGGAGCCACCACCTCCCTGCGATGATGCCACCATTGTTGTTTTTTTTATAATTTTTTTAAAAAATTTTATTTATTTTATGTGTATAAATGTACTGTCTGCATGTAGGTTTGCGCGCCCGTGTCGTGCAATGCCACGGAGGTCAGAAGAGGGCGTCGGATTCCCCTGGAACTGGAGTTCTGGAATTGGAGTTATGGATGGTTCTCAGCCTCCATCTGGGTGCTGGGGATCGAACCTGGGTCCTCTGCAAGAGCAGTCGGCGCTCTTAACCGCTAAACCATCTCTCCAGCCCCCCGTCACCGTTGTTCTTTGCTCTCTTCATGATCTGCCTTGTCACACCCACAGTCTCAATCATGTCCCTGTCCCTTCCCATCCTGCCCAACCCCCATCCATTTTATCATAGTTATAGTCTTTATCTCTGTCAGGTTTATTATGGATTCTTTTTTTTTTTGGTCTTTTCGAGACAGGGTCTCCCTGTAGCCCCAGCTGTCCTGGAACTCACTCTGTAGACCAGGCTGGCCTTGAACTCACAAATATCCTCCTGCCTCTGCCTCCCAAGTGCTACTATTAAAGGCGTGTGCCACCATGCCCGGCTTATTATGATTTCTTTCTGACCTATCATGGCTCCTCTGTGGCTACAGTGTGACTTCTCATGATTTCTTTCCAGCTTCTCATGATTCTGCTCCAACTGCTCAGCATCTGGCATTACTGTTTCTGAGTTTCTTGGCAGATTTGGTAACGATGGAGTTGAGGTCATGTGGAGAGAGCCAAGACTCCACATTCCAGTAGTAAGGGAGCTTGTGGGAAGGCTGGAACATCTGTGCCATATTAGTGATAGATAGACCCTTTACCAGGTGACCTCATAGCCTACAGGCTCATCATCATAATCCTCAGCAATAGTCTCTCTCTGGCTTGTGCTCTCTCCGATAAGTGGGTCTTCAGTGCACCAGGGAGGGGTAATTGACAGACCAATACCGATGACTCCTGAAAGGGAGGCCTGCTGTCTCAGATGCAGTTCTTACTGTTTTGTTTTGCTTTGTTTTTTCCTTTAACACTGGTCTCCCTGTAGCCCTAGCTGGCTTGGAACTATGTAGATCAGACTGGCCTTCATCTTTTTTTTTTTTTTTTTGGTATTTTTGAGACAGGGTCTCCCTTTAGTCCCAGCTGTCCTGGAGCTCACTCTGTAGACCAGGCTGACCTTGAACTTACAAAGATCCGCCTGCCTCTGCCTCCCAAGTGCTAGGATTAAAGGCATGCGCCACCATGTCCGGCTTGGCCTTCATCTTACAGAGATTCACCTGCCTTGGGTAGTGAGAATAAAGGTATGTGCCACCAGGCCCAGCCATACTCTGTAATTTTTAATTTTTTAAATTAATTTTTTATTTTTTGTCTTTTCGAGACAGGGTCTCCCTGTAGCCCCAGCTGGCCTAGAACTCACTCTGTAGACAAGGCTGGCCTTGAACTCACAAATATCCTCCTGCCTCTGCCTCCCAAGTGCTACTATTAAAGGCGTGTGCCACCACGCCCGGCAATTTTTTTTTAAATATTTTTTAATTTTATTTATTTCTGTATGTGTATGAATGTACTGTCTGCATGCAAATTTGTGCACCCATGTCGTGCAATGCCGCGGAGGTCAGAAGAGGGTGTTGGATTCCCCTGGAACTGGAGTTCTCCTGGAACTGGAGTTACAGATGAGTCTTGGCCGCCATGTGGGTGCTGGGGATCGAACCCCGGTCCTCTGTAAGAGCGGTCAGCGCTCTTAACCGCTAGGCCATCTCTCCAGCCCAACCGGCAATTTATTTTTTGTGTGTATGAGTGTACTGTCTGCATGTAGGTTGGTGCACCCGTGTCCTGCAATGAGGAGGAGGTCAGAAGAGGGCGTCAGATTCCCCTGGAACTGGAGTTAAAGACGGTTCTTAGCTGCCATGTGGGTGCTGGGAATCAAACCCAGGTCCTCTGCAAGAGCAGAGGTGCTGTTAACTGCTGAGCCATCTCTCCAGCCCCGTACTCTGTAACTTTTTGTTTTGTTCTTTTTATTTTATTTATTTTTTAAGACAGGGACTCCCTATAGCCCCAGCTGGCCTGGAACTCACTCTGTAGACCAGGCTGGCCTTGAACTCACAGAGATCCACCTGCTTCTGCCTCCTGAGTGCTGGGATTAAAGGTGTGCACCACCATTCCTGGATTAAAGACAGTTCTTAGCCCCCATGTGGGTGCTGGAAATCGAACCTGGGTGCTCTTAACCACTGAGCCATCTCTCCAGCCCTATTTTATTTACTTATTTTTTGGTCTTTTCGAGACAGGGTCTCCCTGTAGATCTAGCTGTCCTGGAACTCGCTCTGTACAGCAGGCTGGCCTTGAACTCACAAAGATCTGCCTGCTTCTGCTTCTGCTTCCCAAGTGCAAGATTAAAGGCATGCGCCACCACACCCAGCTTAATTTTTGTGTGTGGTTTGCCTGCGTATAAGTGCACCATGTGCATGCACCAGGGAGGATAGGAGGAGGCATCGGATCCCCTGGAACTGGAGTTACAGATGGTTGTTAGCTGCCATGTGGGTGCTGGGAAACAAACCCAGGTCCTCTGTAGGAGCAGTACCTACTCCTAACTGCGGAGCCATCCCCCAGTGCTGTGATCTTAGTATCTTGTATTAATTGCATCTCAAAGTGGGCTGTTGCCACATTCTATCGTGACCATTTTGCCCAAGCTACTTCTTAAACTGGGACAAAAGCATTTTAAACCTGGAGAGGGGGAGGGCATCTCCAAAGGACTCACACATACCAGATGTACACAAAGCTTTCTGAGTTTTATTTTTCCTCGGGTTGGAGATTCATTTTAACATGCATGCATTTTAAAACAGTAACAGAGTCTTGAACTGTTTAGAGCAGACATTAGACAAGCACAGGGGACTGAAAATTCCTATTTAAAAACTGGAACTTACAGTGAAAAATGAAGAAGTCACATGTGGTTGGGGGGTAGTTTTAATCCTGCTTCCCCGAAGATGACTAGACTTCATTCATGTGTTTGATGCTCTGAGCTGCTGTAGTGTGCTGAGCAGACAGCCTCCCCTAAGTGTGGGCTCCTGCCTCGTAGATGGCTGTGAGCAAGGTAAGGGCTCTTCTAGAAGTTGTTCCCCAGCCTCCTTCCCGCAGAGGGACAGCTGAGTTTCCTTTCCTTTGGAGTCACTCTTCCTAACTGGCACATTTCAGAGGAGGACAAGCCCATGGCTGGCAGATTTGGGGGGTAACTGTCTGAATGCGTTTCCCTTTGAGGATTCCCACTGACCCCACATTACTGCTGCAAAGAGGTGAGGTCTCTATAAACTTGAGGAAAACACAGGTCTAAGGCCGGAGCTCTGAGGGTTAAATACACTGTCCCTTCTGCCCCCCACACTGAGTAGCTCAAGTGCCAGAGACAGCCTCTCAACCTGAATTGATAAAAGACAACGGGGGAGGGGGGGAGACAACTGGGGTAGTGGGGTGGGACTGGCTACTGAGAGAGTCCTGGGTCTTTGGTCCACCTCCCCAGGGCAGGCCTGGCACACTGAAGAGAGGATATTTCAGGGCAGGAGTTTAGTCTCCTGGCTTAAGCACTGCTAGGAGACCTGTTCAGGCCTAAAGCCCAGGGTTAAGAAGATGAAGGAAGAAGGCTGGGGAGGAAGAGCTGCCTGTGGGGAACTTTAGTGCCACTGAGAACAGCCACAGGGGGCCCCTCATGGCTCCGGCCACAGGCCAGTAACCCCTGAGCTAGATAAGGAGAGATTGAGCACTGTGGTACTGTACTCCTGGACCAGCTGCTTTCTGGACACAAGTCCCACCCAACAGGGCCGGGGAAGGGCCTGCAGTTTCAGAGCACCCCTCACTTTAGCTGGCTGTGAGACACTTTCTCAGCTTCAGACTTTCCACAGGGGGGTTGGGGGGCAGGGAAGATGTGACTGAATGCTACACAGTAAATGGCAGGAGGGAACTGGAACAGACTGGAAACCGCCCTTTCCTCATCTAGGCCTCACCCACCAGTGGATCTTTATTCTTATACTCCTGTTTCTGGAAGACCCAGTATTATTCTGGATGCCATAAAACAGTTCATCTGCTCTTCCTGGCCCTGGGGCACGAGGTCAGAGGTCTTTACTAAACCTCAACATCCCTGCTGTCCAGAAAGTGAACATCGGGGCTCAGAAAAGTGGGAGTGGATAAATGGGAGGGCGTGGCCAGCTCACCAGACCGAAGAAGCCAGACAGCACAAAGAGAAAGAAAACTCATATGAACCAAGACAAATAGCTTTTAAATATGAATGTCAAAGGAATTAGAGGGCCAAACCCAAGGTTTTGTAGATAGCACAAAGGATGACCTTTTTAAAAAAGAAAAAACCAAAAAACTAAAATCCACCAAACCACAGTTCAAATATTTTGACCCAATCAACAATACTGTCAGAAAAACAAAGAGCATTTGAAAGACAATGCTACCTCTCAAAATTGTAAACAATGTTAAAAAAAAAAAAAAGCCCACAAAAAGTCCATGTTAAACATGTTAGATAGCTGGCCCTTGCTTTGATAAGATGGTGCTACACTTCACACACACACACATACACACAGCAACAAAATTGGCAGACCAACGGCCCAGAACCCTCAGAGCTGTGGAGCTGCCCCAGACTGGGGACAGATGCAGACTTTCACTCCTGATTGTGAGGTGGGGAAATCAAGTCCAGACATTATTCCTATGTAATTCCTTTCCTAAATTAAAATGGTTTCTCCATGAACCATGTGGTTCTGAGTACTTCCCCAAGTTCCTTAACAGTTCTGTTTTCCAGAACTATCTATGCCCTTTTTGAGGCCAGCGAAGGGGTCTGGCCCCCACCTGCCTCTTCCAAAAGGGCTCCCACCCAAGGCGGCAGCCCCAGTGAAGCTTAAGAACGTCATCTAAATTTCTTCCTGACCTAGTACTGGGTGGGGAGGACATCGCAGTGGCTCTTGCTCCTGAAGTCGGGCTCAGCCAGTTTTGAAGGGAGCCATATGAAACCATCTATTCATCCAGCAGTTCCAAAGACTGGCTTCACATCTTTGGGGTTACCTACAAATCTTATCATCTCACCCCAATTCCTGATTCCTTCTGCGGGTATGGCTGGAGGCAGGACTATACCTCCCCTGCTTCCTTCCTAGTAACCAGGTGCTCTGGAGGCATCAGAACGACTTGCGTAGCTCCTTTCTGAGGGCCTGGGCCAAAAGCCTGAAGGAAGCTGCAGGACATCACTCCTTCCACGAAGGCCTGAAGGCTACAGATCTGCCCCAAGCTCAGAGTGCTGGGGTTGAGGGGCAACAAGCAGAATCAGCTCTGAGGCTGGGGATGGCTCAAGCCCCACATCAGGCCTCCAAATTGGATTTCTTGGGTCACAGCCTCAAGTGACTCAAGCAACCTCAGGTGGAGCACCTTGCTGGCTGTAACTGTCCAGGTAAGAAACTACAGAGACAGGGAGCCAGACACCTACATGGTAGGCTGGGGCTTAGAAGGGTGTCTCTGCAATGAGCAGTTAGGGCTCTGCCCCTGGCCATATGCCAGCTACAGGTAACCGCAGCTGGAGGTCAGGCGGAAGGAAATGGATGATTCACACAAGAACTCATTTGATACACATCAGCTTCTGGGATTTTCCCAAAGGGAAATAATCATTGAATCACAAGGGTCCTGACAAATCCAAAGGTGATTTCTAGTTTCCCTTGAGCCAGTGGGAAGCAGGCTTGACAGAACATCAGAATTCCAGGTCAGAGGAGCAGGTGGCTTGGGTAGTAATCATTGGGTTCTTTGAGAACCAGCTGTCTGAGGGCCCAGCTATCCCCAGGGCCCTTGCCATCTCATAAGGATGAACCTGTTCCTTCTGAGGCTTCTGATCCGAGATGTCAGGTCAACCTGCGGTGTTCCTTTGGGAGGACGGTATGGCGGTGCAAGCATAACATTTCACTTGGGTCCAAGGTGGAAACATGGCGGAAATGATACACAATACTCCAGGAAGCTGAGAAGTCCATTCAGGTGAGGTCAGAATGCAGGACTGACGTGTCTGACCTCTTCCTGTGCTGTCAGAGCATCTGCTGCTTGTGGCCCCTTGTGCTGGGCATGTCAGGTGCCTCTAATTGAAGGGAACTGAGAGCTGGGCAGGGATGGGGAGGGAAACTAGGATGATGACGTACATCATTATAAATAGCAAACCTGGAACAACAAATTTCAGAAACAAACCCAAAGAAACCCACAGTCCTCTAGTTCCAAGGTATCATAAAAGGCTATAAGATACCAAAAATGGAACCCCCTTTTAACCAGCATCAAATAGGAGACAAAAAAATCAAGGGTAAGCAGAAGGTATGGTCACATCCTGTGAGCACGTGTGCAGCAGCACGCTCTCCTCCCTGCTAAAGCTGTGTCACAGGCCGCAGTCTCACTACTGAAGCCCTCTGACCCCCACTCTGCTCCCCCCCCCTCTAGTCCAAATACACCTTTCCCTCTCCCCGACCCCATTCCAGCAGTCTGGCTCTGGCTGAAGGTAGAGATAACTACGTCAGGATGTTGGACATGAACTCGTTGAAGCGTTTGGAGTACTGCTCCGGGTTCACAGTCGAGATCTCTGCCCCTGCCTGTAACACACAAGATGTGGACTCAGGTCAGATCTTCAGCCCTAACCAGGAAACCAGGAGGCTGTACCTGAAAGGGGAGTCTTCCGGAGCCTTTTTGACTATTCTTTTTTGTTTTCTTCTTTTCGAGACAGGGTCTCCCTGTAGCCCCAGCTGTCCTGGAACTCAGTCTGCAGACCAGGCTGGCCTGGAACTCACAAAGATCCACCTGCCTCTGCCTCCCAAGTGCTAGGATTAAAGGCGTGCACCACCACGCCCGGCTTGTCTATTTATTCTTTAAAACACTTGATCTTAGACAAGAAGCTTCTTTTTTTTTTTTTTTTTTTTTTTTTTTTGAGACAGGGTCTCCCTGTAGCTCTAGCTGTCTTGGAACTCACTATGTAGACCAGGCTAGTCTTGAACTCAGAGATCTATCTGCCTCTACCTCTGCTTCCCAAGTGCTGGGATTAAAGGTGTGTGCCTCCACACCTGACTCTGATTTTTAAAAAAATAACTTTTGGGGGCTGGAGAGATGGCCTAGCGGTTAAGAGCGCCGACTGCTCTTGCAAAGGACCCTGGTTCGATCCCCAGCACCCACATGGCGGCGGAGAGCCGTCTGAAACTCCAATGACAGGAGAACTCCAGTTCCAGGGGAATCCGAGACCCTCTTCTGACCTCCGAGGCGTTGCACGTCACGGGTGCACAGACTTGCATGCAGACAGTACATTCATACACATACGGAAATAAATAAAATAAAAAAAAAACTTTTGGATCGGGTGTGGTCATGGACACCTTTAATCCTCTTTCAAAAAGACAAAAAAAAAAGTTTTGGGCAATGCTGACCTTGAATTCATAATCCTTCCTCAGCATCCTGGGTGCTGGGCTTAGACTTGTGCCATTAGGTTCTGAGCCTGGTATTCAGCACCAGGGATAAACAGCCGCACACCCCTCCCTTCCTCCCCACCCCAGGCAGGCTCCCTTCCCCACCACGTCAGGAAGTGGTTTACATGTGTCAGAGCTGTCCTGGCCAGCTCCTCTGACATACCTCACTGTAGTAGAAAGGCAGTGAGGTAGCACAGAGGCTCCATCTCTGTGGGGGGCCATGTGTGGAGAACAGTGGCTTCAAGCCCTTGGGGAGCAGTGTGAGCACATAAACAAAGCTATTCTTGGCCATACAACAAGATGCACAACATGCCTAGCAATCCCTGGGGAAAGGAGTTGGCAGCTCAGGCCCAAAGGCCAAAGAACTCCTGGGAAAAACATGTTCCCTGGCAGGGGAGACAGGCAGCGGGAGGGCAGGGAGCTGGCAGGGGAGACAGGCAGCTCTTCCTCTCCTCTGCTAGGAAGGGGGCTGCAGCACCATCCCTAAAGCAGACCCACAGGTGGTCTGACAGCATGGACAGCATCCACTGGGCCGAGCCTGGAAGGTGAGGACTCACCCCATGTTTCACTGTTTTGGCAGCATGTGCAGCTTTCTTCTTAGCATCATATGGTGTGAGGATATCGATGATGGCCATGAAATAGACCTCCTTCTTAGGGGCACCTGCAGGAGAAGAGCAGAAAGTGGCTGGGGGACACACATTACCTCTGGATAGGCTCTGAACCCCCCCATCATCTGCAGCCAAGAATCAAGGGTTCCTTGCAGTCCTTTCGGGGAGCCGAAGAGCAACACAAAAAGGAACCAAAGCAGGACTGTGCCTCACCACTCAGGACAAGCAGGGAGGTAAAAGAAGGCCTAAGAATGAAGCCCAGGTTCTAGTTCTTGGGGTGACCTGGCAGCAAGCTGGCAATGAATGAAGCAGAATGCGAGCACACACTCAATAGAAGGATGCAGGGTTGGGTGGGGAGGCAGCACAGGATCCACTCACTTTCATGGCTTTTCATGGCATAGACATCCACAGAAGGGTCGAACTCGCCAGGGCCAAAAAACCGGGGGAAGCTGAGGAGGTTGCCAGGGCTGTCTGGAGGTGTGCCGTAGGAGCAGAGCAGGCCGCCACCCACCCCATCGTTCTCACACTCTTCATCTTCGGCCCGCTCTTCCACCTCCATCTCCTCCTGCTCTGCCCGGTCCACATCATGGATGCCTACCAGCAGGCTATAGTCCATGATCTTCAGTTGGGCCAGGAACTAGGGAGAAGAGGACAAAAAACTGGAAGGAAGTAGCTACATAGGATTTCCCATAGTGCCATCTGCAAAGGGAAGAGCAATCATCTCAGCACACTTCTACATAGGGTCCTAAAATACAACGAAGGCAAGCCACCTGAGACCCTGCCCACAGTGCCTAGGGGGAAGCAATCGATCAATGCAAAGCTGCAGAACTGACCACAGGGATGAGAGGACGCCCTGGGGAAAGGCACCAGGTCTGTGGCTGCAGAGCAAAGAGGAGCTGGTCAGGCACAGGCTTCGGGGTGCAAAGTGCTCACTGCTAGAGGGAAGAGCTGATGGGGTGCACACAGACCAACTAAGGCCATGACTGAGTTAGAGGAAAGACAAAGGCACACTGCACTGTCAAAGAGGCTGGAAAGATGGGTACAAAAGAGCTCATGAGTCCTAAACCAACATATTAAATACAGCAGAACAGAAAATAGCATGCACAGCATGAAGCAAATACCATGGTTCTGTGTAGTTGTTTTTTTAATTTTTTTAATTTTTTTATTTTATTTTATTTTTTCACATAAATTTATTTATTTATTTTTAACAAATCTAGACCCATGTTCCTGCTCATTCCCCCACCCCACCAGACCTCGTGCATTCTGCCAAACATGCTTTCCATCTCTTAGTCTTTCTCAATATTTTCCATGGGGAAGTTGACTGTTTTGAGCAGAAGTTCACTGTTTCAGTCAGTTCTTTGATGCAGTATTTTCTGTTGTTGTTGTTGTTTCCAAAATTCATGATGCCCAACTGCTTTGTACAAAAGCTCAGGGGGCCCTACACAAGAAATACTTACAACTGGGTAATTGGCACTAGCATCCACAGATGAGTGATACATGCATCGTTTTTTTTTTTCGGGGACTGTGTTACTTCACTCAGCATGATGTCCTCTAGCACCAGCCATTTTCCTGCAAAGCTCGTGATGTCGTCTTTCTTTACTGCTGCATAGAATTCCATTGTGTAGATGTACCACATTTTCCTACCACTCGTCAGTTGAGGGGCATTTAGGTTGGTTCCAGCTCCTTGCTATTGTGAAGAGAGCTGCATAAACATGGCCGTGCATGTATCTCTGTGGTGGCGTAAGTCTGAGGGTACATCCCAGAGTGGTATGGCTGTGGTCGGGTGGCAATTCATTCCAAGTCTTCCAAGGGTTCTCCACACTGCTGTTCCATAGTGGCTGTACAAGTTTACATCCCCACCAGCAGTGGATGAGTGTTCCCCTTTCCCCACAACCTCTAGCACTTGGTATCATTTGTTTTTCGATCCTAGCCAGTCTTATTGGAGAAGATGATATCTTAAAGTGGTTTTTCATTTGCATTTGAGGCAGTTCTTGAGTGTTTCTCAGACATCTCTAATTCTCGCTTGTGAAGTCTCGTTCAGTTCTTTGCTCCATCTATTGAGCGGGTCGTTTGTTTTCTTTTTTTTTTGTTTTTTGAGTAGTTTATATTCTGGAAATCAATGCTTTGTCAGATGTATCTGCATGAAGGTTTCCTCCCATTCTGTGGGTTTCTCTTCACTCCTTGATTGTTTTCTTTTGATGTACAAAGCTTTTGAGTTTGATGAGGCCCATTTGTCAATTGTCGACCTTAATTCTTGTGCAGCTGCTGTCTGATTAGGAAGTCTTTTCCTACGCCTATGTCTTTAGTCTGCTGCCAACTTTTTCTTCTTCATCACCTTCAGAGTTGGGGGTTTCACGTTGAGTCTTTAATCCATCTGGAGTTGACTTTTGTACAGGGAAGAGTAGGGGTAATTTCATTCTTCTACAAGTGGGGATCCAGTTTTGCCAACACCACTTGCTGAAGATGCTGTCTTTTCTCCATTGTGGTTTTCTTGGCCCCCTTGTCAAATATGAGATGGCTACAAATAAATATATGTGCTGCAGATTTGGATCTTCGTTTTGTTCCATTGGCAACAGGTCGGTTTTTGTGCCAGTACCAGCTGTTTTTTATGACTATAGCCCTGTAGTATATTTAAAATCTGGTATAGAGATCCCTCCTGTGTAGTCTTTTCACTCAGGATATTTAGCTATTCGGGGTCTTTTGTTTTTCCAATGAATTTAAGAACTTTTGTTTCCAAGCCTGTGAAGAAACTCTTGGGGATTTTGATTGGGATTGCATTAAATCTATACAAGAGTTTGGTAAAATGGACATTTTTACATGTTAATTTTCCCAATCCAGAGCATGGGAGGTTTTTCCATCTTCTGAGTCTTCTTCAATTCCTTTCTTGTCTTATAAGGGTTTTAAATTTTTGTTGTAGAGGTCTTTGGTATTTGGTTAGGTTTGTTTCCTAGGTATCTTATTGTTTTTGAGGCTATTGTGGGTGGGAAGGTCTCTTTGATTCTTTCTCAGTTGCTTGTTGTTGTTAAAGAATTTGTTTTTCTTTTTAAGGTATTTTGTTCCTACTGCCACTTTGATGAGCTGTTAATCATTTCTAGGTTTTCTGGTGGAGTTTTTTGCATCCCTTAAGTAAACAATCATCATCAGCAAAGAGGGGATAGTTTGACTCCTCTTTTCCAATTAGTACTCCTTTAATATCCTTTTTCTTGCCTTATTGCTTCAAAGTGTTTCAAGCACTATAAAGTATTTAAGTTTTTTTTAAACAATTTTATTTTTTTAATTTTGGTATGTGTATGAATGTACTGTCTGCATGCAAGTTTGTGCACCCGTGTCGTGCAATGCCTCGGAGGTCAGAAGACGGTGTCGGATTCCCCTGGAACTGGAGTTCTCCTGGAATTGGAGTTTCAGACGGTTCTCGGCCGCCATGTGGGTGCTGGGGATCGAACCTGGGTCCTCTGTAAGAGTGGTCAGCGCTCTTAACCACTAGGCCATCTCTCCAGCCCCTGTGTAGTTGTTTCTTACAAATAGATGCTTTTTTTTTTCTTTTTCTGTAACACAAGCTGGCCTCAAACTCAAGGCAAGGGATTTCAGGTATGAGCCACCATACCTGGCAGTTAAACAAACTTCTAACTGGGGGAAGGGGGGGTCACAAGCGAAGTTTCAGAAACTGCAGTTTGGCTTCTTGATGACACAAGGTAAAAAATGGGAAGGAAAGGAAGGGAGATCAGCGTTAGAGCGGCAGCTACGGCCAGCCACCCTTCTCACCCTTCCTTCCCTGAAGGTCGAGCAAGAAGCCATGGGAGCAAGGAGGAACTCTGGGCCGTCCCCTCTACTGCAGCCCCTCATCGTGTTCACGGGTAGGAGCGAGTGCAGGAGCACGATGGTGTCTCGCTCTTCACTGGGGATGTCACAGCTTGAAGCACAGAGGCTGTGGGAACGATACTGGATGACTGGCCAGGTGGTAGTTCCAGCTTAGCTAAGAATGAGAGTGTGGTCACGATCAGCCACACGCCAGGCATTCTGACATGGTCACCCATAGAGCCTTCTACCAAATGGTCAGACCACTGTTGTAGGGGACTAGGAAGAACATCACCAAGGCCAGGAGAGGCTCTGCATGGGATCATAACACAATCAAAGGCCCTGAGGCTAGAGAGCAGCGGAAGTTCCTAGGAAGAGAAAGGAGGGGGCACCTTCCAAACACCTTTGGACAAAACCTTCCCAAGGCAAGAGAGAAGCTGGGGTCCATGAGCAGAGCCCAGGGCTCATCACCCCGAGTCCCTAGAAATAATGCCAGAGCAACGTGCACCAGAAATGAATGGCCTCAGTAACATGCCTTAAATTCATCTTAGGGTAGGGAAAAGAGCCAGAAAAAAGAAAGCTAGCCGGGCGTGGTGGCGCACACCTTTAATCCTAGCACTCGGGAGGCAGAGGCAGGAGGATCTTTGTGAGTTCAAGTCCAGCCTGGTCTACAGGGTGAGTTCCAGGACAGCTGGGACTAAGGGAGACCCTGTCTCGAAAAGACCAAAAAAAAAAAGAGAAAGAGAAACTCTGGACAAATTGAATGTCAGAGCATGAAAGACGGATGAGGAGGCTTGGGAGACGGCCTAGGAGGTAAAGTGCTTGCTGCTCAAGCATGAATATCCAAATAAAATGCAGGTGCTCTAGAGAATAGAGACAGAAAGATTACAGTAGCTTGCTGGCCAGCCAGCCAGGCCAAAATGGTGACTTCCAGGTTCAGCGAGTGATCGTGTCTTTAAAAATGAGGCAGAGGGGCTAGAAAAATGGCTCAATGGCTAAGTGCACTTGTGCTTTTCTATAGGACCTGAGTTCAGCTCCCAGCACCCCAAACTGTAGGTGGCTCATAGTCACCTGTAATTGCAGGGGTCTGATACACTCTTCTACCAGCTTGAGTACCTGTACACATGTGGCACACACTTACAGACACACATAAATAAAATAAAAATAAGGGGGCTGGAGAGATGGCCTAGCAACTGAGAGCACCGACTGCTCTTGCAGAGGACCCGGGTTCGATCCCTAAGCACCCACATAGCGGCTGAGAACCATTTTGAACTCCAGTTCCAGGGGAATCCGACGCCCTCTTCTGACCTCCGTGGCATTGCACAACACGGGTGCACAAACCTACATGTGGACAGTACATTCATACACATAAAAAAATGAAAACTTTTAAAAAATATATAAGGGGCTGGAGAGATGGCTCGGCGTGACTGCTCTTGCAGAGGACCCAGGTTCGATTCCCAGCACCTACATGGAGGCTAAGGACCATCTTGAACTCCAGTTCCAGGGAAATCCAACGCCCTCATCTGACCTCCGTAGCATTGCATGACACGGGTGCACAAACCTACATGCAGACAGTATACTCATACACATAAAAAAATAAATAAATCTTTGAAAAAATAAAATAAAAATAAAATCCTTAGCCGGGCGTGGTGGCGCACGCCTTTAATCCTAGCACTTGGGAGGCAGAGGCAGGTGGACCTTTGTGAGTTCAAGGCCAGCCTGGTCTACAAAGTAAATTCCAGGACAGCTGGGACTACAGGGAGACCCTGTCTCGAAAAGACCAAAAAAATAAAAAATAAAAAATAAAAAATAAAAAAAATAAAATCCTTAAAAAAGAGAGAAAGAAAGAAAAGAAAGAAAGAAAGAGCAGAAAGGCCAAGTATGATGCCTTTAATACCAATATTCAGGAGGTAGAGGTAGGAGGAAGTCTGTGAGTTCTGGTCCAGCCTGGTCTACATACTGAGTTCCAGGCAAGCCAGATCTACACAGGGCAACCCAGTCTAAAACAACAAGGATAGAAAGATTGTTCAGCAGTTAAGAGTAGTGGCTGCTCTTACAGAGGACCCAGGTTCAGTTCCCAGCACCCACATGTAACTCCAGTTCCAGGAGATGTGGTGTCTTTTTCTATGTATACTGTATGCATGTGGTACACTTAAATGCAGGCAAAGCACATGTAAAATAAAGCACACATAAAATAAAAGTAAATAATTTAGACAACAAACAAAAAACCAATTTGTAATCCCAGTACTTGAAAGGTAAAAGCAGGAAGTTCAAGGTCATCTTCAGTTACATATCAATTCTTTTTTTTTAAAGTGGGATTTTTTTGTTTTTTTTTTATTTATTATTTTTTATGTGTATTGAGTGAACTGTCTGCATGTAGGTTGGTGCACCAGTGTCGTGCAATGCCGTGGGGGTCAGAAGACGGCGTCAGATTCCCCTGGAACTGGAGTTAAAGATGGTTCTTAGCCACCATATGGGTGCCGGGTCCTCTGCAAGAGCAGTCGGAGCTCTTAACCGCTGAGCCATCTCTCCAGCCCTTCAAGGTTTTTTTAATAGAATTTTTTGGATGTATTTATTTTTATTTTATGTGTATGAGTGTTATTCCTGCATGTGTATAAGTGCACCCCTGTCATGCAATGGCCAAGGAACACAAAAGAGGGCACTGGATCCCCTAGAACAGGGGTTACAGACAGTTGTTAGCTGCCATGTGGGTGGTGGGATTTGAACCCAGGTCACCTGCAAGAACAGCCAGTGCTTTACTGAGCCATCTCGGGAGCACCCCCCTCTTTTGTTTTAAATAAATCTTTTTGGATACATATTGAGTTTAAGGCCAGTCTGGGTTACATGAGAGCTCTAGTTTGAAAAGCCAACCAACCAACAACTACCAACAACAACAAAAAGGCAGTGTGTTAGTGGTTCAGGTCTGCAATCTCAGCTCTTATGAGAATGAGGCAGGATGGTTCAGAGTTTGAGGCCAACTTGGGCTTCACAGAACGACCTTGTCTTGGCTGGGCGTGGTGGCATAAGCCTTTAATCCCAGCACAAGGGAGGCAGAGGCAGGTGGATCTCTGTGAGCTCAAAGCCAGCCTAGTCTGCATAGTGAGTTCTAGGTCAGCTGGGACTACAGGAAGTCCCTGTCTCAAAAAGACTAAAAACCAAACCAAAAGAAAACTCAAATGTCGCCCATGGTGCACCCCAACATAATGCCCAATGCGTACACGCAGACTCTGCTTAGACACCACACATTCTCCTCCACTCCCAGAAGGGAATGCGTTCCATTTTTCTTCTTTGAGACAGGGTCTCTCTGTGTTCCCAGCTGGCCTGGAACTCACTATGTAGACCAGGCTGGCTTTGAATTCACAGAAATCTGCCAGGCTCTGCCTTTCGAGTGCTAAGACTAAAGGCATTCGCCACCCTGCTAGGCTTATTTTTATTTTATGTGTTGAGTGTATTGCCTGCATGTAAGTGGACCCATGTTGTGCAATGCCCACAGAGGTCAGAAGAGGGCATTGTATTCCCCTGGAACTGGAGTTACAAATATTTGTTAGCTGCCATGTGGGTGCTGAGAACCAAAACCGGGTCCTCTGCAGGAGCAGCCAGCACTCTTACTTGCTGAGCTATCTCTCCAGCCCCATAGTTCTATTTTTCTAAAGGTTAAAAAGACTCCTGCTTTGGGTATAGAGTAAGAAGAGGATTAGTAAATACCTCAACATCCCGCTTAAGTTTCTCCAAGAAGTTCTTTCTGCTTTCCTCTCCTACATGCAGCTTCTGCCCTTCATTGAGAAAGTCGTTGTCTTTGAATGTTGGCAAGTCCTTGGCCTGGGAGAGCAACAGCAGTGTCAGGTTAGGCAAGCTGACTCACTGCCTAGGAGGACTAAGCTGTTTCACTGGGAGCAGTGTGCAGGGAGGGGAAAGGTCTTCAGCACACATGCTCAACCTGCTCAGCTGACAGCACAGGGGAATACAGACCCAGGTGTGCGACGGGCAGGAGCAGCAAGCATGCAGCACGTATCGGACAGCAAGGACTCACCAAAGGGTCCTTTGCTGCGGAGCCTGGACTATGGTAGGGTGCAGAGGGCCACTAACTGATTCGGAATGGACTATTGCATGAACTACTGAATGAGATCTCCATCTCAGCAGAAGCACAAAGAACCCAGCAAAGGCAGAAGTAAAAGGCTAGAGACCAAGCCTGTGCTGACAGGCAGGTACTCAATAACACAGAACATTTCATAGCAACAGACTGAATGTCTGGGAGCTGGGCTGGGGTTACAGAAGGGCAATGACATGATGGCCAACAGGTGTTACCGATTCCAAGTGACCCTGTCACATTGCTCACAACCGGCATACCTTTTCCTTGTCACTCGCTTCTCGGGCAACAGTAGAACCCTGAAAGGATAAGAGCCATCAGAAGAGGTCCCTCCTCTCTCAGACTCTGTGTGTGTGTGTGTGTGTGTGTGTGTGTGTGTGTGTGTGTAGACCAGAGGCTGACTCAGGTTGTCCTCAATCACTCTCTACCTCATTTTTTGAGTGTTCCCTCTCTGTACCTGGCACTGGCTCAGTCAGCTAGACTGGCTGGCAAGTGAGCCCCAGAGATCCTCCTGCTTTGCCTCTCGAGTGCTGGAGTGGGCGGTGCACACCGTCACACTTGGCTTTTAGATGGGTGCTGGGGCTTGAACTCAGGTCCTCATGCTTGAACAATAAGCATTTTATCTCTTTGTGCAAACAAATTACACTAGGCATTGGGGACAGTTTAGCAAATAAATGGAAGTAAGCTGGATAGTATCCTAGAGGAGCCAGGAGGCAGCAACTGGCTCACTCACTCTAACATAGCCACGTCTAGAGCTCTGTCTATGAATGAGAGACATGGAAAGTATTCAGCACACAGGATTACACTGGAGATCTCAGTTCCTACCAGTGTGCAACTTTCCCGATAGCTGTGACCATATCATTCATTACAATGGTACTAAATGGTGCAGGAGGAGGCACTCTGAGAGAGGTAACACAGGCCTGGCCTAGACTGGGGTGATGTGATGGCCAGCCCTACTTCCACAATGGAAATAGGCAGTATTTATGTGGGGGAAGAAGAAGGTAGAGAGGAGCACAGGGCTGCTGATTAGGGAGCTATTCAGATAGTATGTATGAACTCCTGGATACAGGGAAGAGGGAGGAACAAGCACAGTGGGGATGCAAAGGAAACAAGTCCCCTCACTGCGACAGGAGGGACAGCAGAGCGAGGGACAGAAGTCAGGAAGCCGCTTGTTCAAGAACAGAGTACCCTGGATCATAGCCACAAGTGCATCCTTCTTGACGTCTAGAAATGTATTTGCACTGTCACTGCACAGGGTCTGGACCCACGCCAGAATGTGTGTCAGCACAGTCTGTCCCCGTCCTGCTGCCCTCAGTGTGCACATCCCACAGACAGGACTGAAGAGAATCGACTGTTACACACATACGGTACTCGCAGGCCTTAACCAACCTTTTTATTATGCTCACTAACACTTCAGCCTCAGGGAAACACAGAGCCCTTTACCTTGAGGTCGTATTTGCGGTGTACAGTAAGCCGATGGCTGAACACATTCCTGGTGACCACCATGTAGGTTTCCACACCATCCACAGTCAGGCGGTACATGCCCAGGAACTGTGGCAAAAGGGTGTTGCCATGACACTCCACTATGAACTGGAATGGAAGCAGGAGAGAGGGAAGGCTAAGGAGCAGAATGATGCTGAGATGGATGGGACCCCCACCCCCTAGGCCAAACTGTTCCTGGCTACCTAGGATTCTACCTCTGTGATAGTGGTTTTCAAAACAGTTTCAGTGCCAGGCATGGTGGTGGACGCCTTTAATCCCAGCAGGTGAATCTCTGTGAGTTCCAGGCCAGCTTGGTCTACATAGTGAGTTCCAGGCCGACCTGGGGGTACAGGGAAACCCTGTCTCAAAAAGACCAAAAAAAAAAAAGCCAGGCATAGTGGTACCTTTAATCCCTGCACTCTGGAGACAGAGAGGCAGGCAGATCTCTGTGAGTTCAAGGTCAGCCTGGTCTACAGAGTGAGTTCCAGGACAGCTGGGGCTACAGGGAGACCCTGTCTCAAAAAGACAAAAAAAAAAAAAAAAAAAAAAAAAAAAAGGTTTTATTACAAACTGGGTGTGGTGGTGCGCACCTTTAATCCCAGCACTCAGGAGGCAGATGTAGGCAGATCTCTATGAGTTCAAGGCCAGCCTGGTCTACATAGTTCCAGGCCAACTGGGGTTACTGTGAACCCTGTTTCAAAAAAACAAAAAAAGCTTTAATAAATTTATTCATTTTGCACATGTGTATGCATCCACCCACCCGTGTGCATGTAGAGGTCAGAGGACAGCCTGTAGCAATTGGCTCTCTCTTTCTGTATGTAGGTCCAGGGATCAAACTCAGGGTATTGGGCTTGGTAGCAAGTACCCTTACCAAGTAAGCCATCTTGCTGAACCCAAATCTTTCCTCCTCTAAGCTGTTTCTGTGAGGTGCTTTGTCATAGCTATGAAAAAAAGAACTAACACATTAGGAAGCACCACCACGAGCAGCGGAAGACCCGGCTCTCCCTGGAACTCCCTCCTCCGACCCATCCTCCACAGCCCGGGCTTGGGACTCACCATACCTGGTGGTATTTCTTTAAGATATTGTGCATCTCAGCCACATCCTCACTTGACACAGTTTTGATGACAAAACGCCGATCATAGGTGGTAAGGAAACGTGTGCCACACCGGCCCTGGCTGTCGCTGTTGATAGGGGCACTTCGAGTCACTGAGTTCTGAGAAATCAACACAAAAGCAACTCATTTTGAGGGAGAAGACAGTATTTTTCTTTTTCTCTACTATACTGCTAAGAATTGAACCCAGGGCTTTGCATATACTGAGCAAGTACTCTACTACTAAGCTAACTCAGTGCTGTGACTTTTGACTGTGAGTCTTCTCTTACAGGTTGAATTGCTCAAAGGCCAACAAACACCTAAACAGAGCTGCCAGAGGGGACCTTACTATCCTCTTTTCTCTTTCAGCATTCACGTCCCTCTCTAAAGTCTTTCTCCAGAGTGATGAGAGTTGTTCCCTACTGCCTGCCCTTGATTCCAGACTAGGCTCTGTGCTGTGTCCTTTCATTCTGATCCCAAAGAAATACTCTAACTAGAACTGCCTCAGGGTAATGGCCGGGGTTCTAATCCTGACCCTTATAAGCAAATGACCTTCAGTGATCCAGTTAACTCCTTGGCTGAGTTTCTTCACTTAGAACACAGGCAGATGGAGAGATTGTGTCAGTCTCTTGGATAACAAAGGCCAGGCTTAGGAAAAACACAAGACGCCCAGCACAGGAACCAATGGATCTAGCCGCTTCTCTTCTCTGTATTGATCCTGATGTAGGAAAACCTTCCCACGGTGGAAGTTAGACTTATTTATCTTCCAACGTCTCCCGTCATGTGGACTTGCTCATCTGTGTAAGCCCGAAGGTAGTTTGAGGATCTTTTCTACAGGACACTTATCTACTCCTCAAGCCCCCTTCCCATTATGCTCAGAGAAGCCCAAGGATGGTGGGGGTGGGTGAATGGAGCAAGGGCAGGTGACAAGGCCAACGGGAGACCCAGCTGTCCAGTTCCCAAGAAAACATCCATAGGATCTGCTCACAAAAGTGCCCCCTCTCCGCCCTTTCCCAGTCTTACCGACATCCTAGTTGGTCACTTGATACAACTGCACAAAACCTATGGAGGGCAGTGCTGCTTTCATGGGGGGAACAGTCTGAAGGGCAAGGAGCTCTGGACAGCTCTTGGCAAAGATGCTAAATTAAAGGAGAGGAGCAACCCAAAACAGGGAGTCCCCAATGCAGAAATGACTGCCCCCTCTCCCTGCCTGGCACTATACCAGTAAGCGAGGTGGGCAGCAAGCCAGGTGGATATGGCTGTTATGTCCAGGGATCACCAGTACTGAGTAAGGGTCCCCTCCCTGAAAGCAACCTTGCTGGCCGCATTTCGGCCTGTCACCCAGCACAGTCAGATGCCCACAAGGCCATGAGAGGCGCAATATAAACATGGAGAAGATCTGGAGAGATGGCTGAGGGCCAGGGAAGGAACCAGAGTGGAGGGAAGATGTCCAATAACCTGGGGTGGCAAACATGGCAAGAAATTTTCAGGAAGTAAGATTCTACTAAGGTCATAACTTAGCCCAGGGTCTGGTCCTGGCAGAGGAACTAGAGGGACCCAGTACTTCTCAGCCATGGCATTTCTGGAAGCTCAAGCCTGTCTTCAACTCTTTTTTTCATCATGACACTTATCTCTGCATGCAAGCCCGGGGGTGGGGTGGGGGGTTGCGGGGGGCGGTTCCCAAGGCCCATCCCACTCCTATGAAATCTATAAGCTTTGTTATTCCAACCATGGTTTTCTGGACTTAGGCATCTATTTTTTATCTCACTGTGTTGTCCCTATCGATGACAGGAAAAGTAAGTTATATTCTACTGCTGAAGGGGAAAGAAAAACCCTTCCACCTTGACTGTCAGACTGTCCGCCATGAAAGAAGGAGCAGGAACTGCAAGGTGGGGAAGACACAGAAACCACAGACTCTTAAGTCGGACTCAGCTGTCCTGATGTTGGGACTGATGATCTTCTCCAATAAGCCAATGGCTTCTAAAACAGTATCATGCCCTGAATGGGGGGCAGTTGTCCTGCCATGCCTACCCCACTCCCACCACCAGGACAGGATCAAATTGAGAAGGTGACGCTCATACCTGGCAGTAGTCACACTACCCTCGAAGTCTTCCTTTTCTAATCTGTCTTATCTGGTTTAAGAGGCCTCATCTCGCTGGCAACAATTCTCTCTCTTTAAAGTCAAACTACGAAGGAGAGGGTTCTTCAGCCTAGACTGGGAATGTCAGACTGAAATGAATCAGCTTCCACACAGCCCTCTCCCTCCCGCTGCTCTCCCTCCCAGGGGCAGGAGCCTGTGAGGTATCCTCAGAAGCTCTTTGAAGGTCCTGCCCCTCTAAGAGCCCACCATTCCTGGGCAGACTGCTGGCATTAGAGCAAGCCAGGACAGGGAGATGCAGCAGCTCAAGGACAGGGGCACTTTCCCCTCTACTGGTCCTGTGGCTTCCTTACCCCATCACCTGTGAACCCTCTGGTTGTGCCAAGACAGCCGGGTACCTGATAATCCTGATCATCAATCCCAAACCTCTCCCGGAGGTTTCGGAACACCATGGGGCAGTACTCCTTGAACTTGAAGCGGCTGGGGAGGTTCTCCCTAGGGGGAAGCAGAGACATGCTTTGTGAACTGGCCCTTATTCAGCTTGACTCTGATACCAGAACCCTTCAAAGGGTGGCCCACAGATTTCCTGGTGCTGAAGAACCTACCATGCTTAAAAAGGTTTCTAGGGTCTGGAAAGACGGCTCAGTGATTAAGAGCACTGGATGCTCTTGCAGAGAAACCAGGTTCGATTCTCAGCACCCACGTGGTAGCTAACAACTGTCTATAACTCTAGTTCAGGGGATCTGACGCCCGCTCTGACTTCCACAGGTACTGGACAACATGGATCCACCTATCTACATGCAGCCAATGTACTCCTACAAATAAAATATAATAAATATTCTGGGCGTGGTGGCACACAGTTTTAATCCTAGTGCTCAGGAGGCAGAAGCAGGTGGATTTCTGTGAATTCAAGGCCAGCCTGGTCTACAGAGTGAGTTCCAGGCCATCTGGGGCTATAGAGAGACCCTGTCTCAAAAAAATAAAATAAAAGCCAGGCGTTGTGGCACAAACCTTTAATCCTAGCACTTGGGAGGCAGAGGCAGGCGGATCTTTGTGAGTTCAAGGCCAGCCTGGTCTACAGAGTGAGTTCCAGGACAGCTGGGGCTACAGGGAGACCCTTTCTCAAAAATTTAAATAAATAAATAAATAAATAAATAAATAAATAAAATAAAATAAAATAAAAAAGACCTAAATAAAGAAATAAATAAAATATTGTTAAAAAGAAAGCAAGTCTCAGGGCTGCAGAGATGGCCTAGCAGTTGAGAGCGCCGACTGCTCTTGCAGAGGACCCAGGTTCAATCCCCAGCACCCACATGGCAGCTGAGAACAGTCTTTGACTCCAGTTCCAGGGGAATCCGACGCCCTCTTCTGACCTCCGCGGCATTGCACGACACGGGTGCACAGACCTACATGCAGACAGTACACTCATACATATGATATATAAATAAATAAAATAATGTTAAAAAAAAAGAAGGCAAGTCTCAAAATCTGCATTTTTAAAACACTATAAGTCATTCTGGGCATATACAACTTTTAGGTCTCTACTGTAAAAATCCACCTAGCTATATATAGGATTTTCGTACTTTGTGTGTCACTATGGAGGGTGACGTGGTGTAGTTGCCTCATCACAACACATGTGAATACCTGCTGGGAATGTAAATGTCTAGAAAGATCTTTCTCATCAAAAGGCCACTCTCATCGAAGATTTTCTCATGGAAACATCCTGAAAATGGTCACATCAAGGAAGGCCTGCCTACGTATCCACTGAAATGAACCAGGTATGGTAGTGCTCACCTGTAAAGTCAGCACTCCAGAGACTAAGGCAGGAAGGAATGCTGAGAGTTCAAAGCAAACCTGGACTTAATGAGTTCCAGAATAGCCTGAGGTAAATAGTGAGAAACTGCCTAAAGAAAGAAAGAAAAAAAAAAAAAAACACCAGCACTCAGGAGGCAGAGGTAGGTGGATCTCTGTGAGTTCAAAGCCAGCCTCGTCTACATACCCAGTTGGGTCTACAGGGATACCCTGTCTCAAAAACACCAAAAAATACCAAAAAAACACCAAAAAACACAAAAAAACTACAGGGGGTTTTACTGAAGAGGCCTGCAGTCAGCTGACTGGGAATGTTTTTATATTCCTAGCCCCAGATTGTCCTTTTTTGTTGTTGTTCTCTTTGAGACAGGGTCTCCCTGTAGCCCCAGCTGTCCTGGAACTCACTCTGTAGACCAGGCTGTCCTTGAACTCACAGAGATCTGCCTGCCTCTGCCTCCTAAGTGCTGGGATTAAAGGCATGGGCCAACCACACCCTTCGAGGGCTCTTTTCAATCATCCATCTTTAAAAAAAATTTTTTTTTATTAATTTTATTTCCGTATGTGTATGAATGTACTGTCTGCATGCAAGTTTGTGCACCCATGTCGTGCAATGCTGCGGAGGTCAGAAGAGGGTGTCGGATTCCCCTGGAACTGGAGTTCTCCTGGAATTGGAGTTTCAGATGGTTCTCAGCCACCATGTGGGTGCTGGGGATCGAACCTGGGTCCTCTGTAAGAGCGGTCAGCGCTCTTAACCGCTAGGTCATCTCTCCAGCCCTCAATCATCCATCTTTATAGTACCTATACTCTGCAAATAAAAATGAAAGGCTCCTCCACTTTACAGCCTTTTAGTGAATAGCACTGCTGTCTGATAAACAGCTGTTGAACAGAACAAAAACAATGAAAACGAAAGAAAGAGATGTGGGGCTCCTCTCTAGACCAAAATGTGAAGTGGGACCAGAGACCTGAAGGGGGGAGAGTACAATGTCTGCTTCTGGAGCCCTGGCCTCCTGGGACAGTAGCATCTCTGCCTGCCTGGGTTGAGGGCTGCCTCTCCTTCGTTAGGCCGCCACTCAGGAGATGGCAATTCCGGAGACAGACGGCTTCTAGAACAAGATGATGTTATTACTTACTATGGCAGAGAGAGGCCACTAAGATGTTCTGGAATCAAGCTTCTCTTCTGGTTACAGTCTGAGAAGGTGGGGTGCCCACCCAGCTGGTAAGTTGGGGGACTACAGTGCAACAGAGAATAGTCCCAGGAGGAACATGAAGAGGAGTAGAATGGGAACCCCAAGGTTTCCAGGGTGGCCCACAGTCAGATGTAAAATTAAGGCCTCAAAATGGCTCAGAAATCAGGAGTGGTGGCAAACAATCCTCAGCACCTGGAGGGAGGTGAGGACTGGAGGTGCCAAGAGTTTGAGGCCATTCTAGGTTATACAGTGAGATCCAGGCCAGCCCGGGTTAAGTTAGTATGTATGCCATGGTGACTTACACCTGCAATCTCAACACATAGGAGGCAGAGGCAGGAGGATCACTGCAACTCTGAGGCCACCTGGTCTATATAGTGAGTTCTAGGCCAGACAGTACTATATAGACAAACTCTGTCTCAAAATACAGACTAACAAACAAAACAAGGGCTTAGAGCAGGTCCCCAACTGTGGTAGGTGAGAGAGAACTGCTGCAAGTCTCCAAGAATGTCTGAGACAACCTCCAGACATTGGTCCAAGAAGCCACAAGGTCAAAAATGAGAAGAGTTTCTTAGGGTAGTGGCCTTGAGCACCATGCTAAGCCTGTGGTTTGCACACAGGTGGAGAACAAAGGGCTTGGCTAGATCCCAGGCCAGGAACATGCCAGGTAGCTTCCTGCCTCGGAACAAGACCAAGACAGAGCCCCTGCTATGGTGGCACACTAGATACCTCATCTCCCAGCAGCTGGCTTCTCCAGGGCTGGCTCTGGATGAATCACCTGGGGCCCAGCCACATGCCCTAAGGGACACTGGGGGTAGGCTGATAATGGAGTGGGATGATGAGACAATGCAGGGCGGGGATGGCAGCAGCACATTAATAAATGCATTTTCCAGGCCTGTTTGTCAACTGTGCAGCAAGCATGCTATGTCGCAACGTCAGTGCTGGAATGGTTCCCCACATATGAGGCTTTAGAATCTTGAAGAAAAGGTGGATCTACAAAACCTAAGCCCACCCAGGAGGCCACTTACTTATTGAAGAGATGATTGTCCACCTTGATCTTGCTGTAGGCTTTGAAGTCATCTGGCATTAGCATGACAGGGACAGGGACATTGCTCAGCTCATTGATCTGTGAAGCAAGCAAGGGGAAAGTGAGGCTCTCAGCCAGGAAGCCACCTGCTGACAGCGCGCTCCAGCGCGGAAGGCGACGTCCAGCCAGGCTCTCCCCATCTTATTTCTGTTCTTCTGTGGAATAAGTTCCCAGGCTCATCTCCACATATTCAGATTCTCCTTTTCTTGATAAGTTCCAGCTCACAGGGCACCTGGTTCCATGAAGCTTTCTTCTCTAATCCTTAGGCCTCCCACATAGGGTAGTTAATGCTTACAAACCTCATAACCTACCAGACATCAGCTAGGCAACAATGCATTACTGATCTTTGTTTCCTTTTTTTTTTTTTTTTTTTGGTCTTTTTGAGACAGAGTCTCCCTGTAGCCCCAGCTGTCCTAGAACTCACTCTGTAGACCAAGCTGGCCTTGAACTCACAAAGATCCATCTGCCTCTGCTTCCCAAGTGCTAGGATTAAAGGCATGCACCACCATGCCCGGCATGATCTTTGTTTCTTTTCTTTCTGGTGCTGGGGATCATATCCAGGACCTTGCACATGCCAACCCATACTACTGATTTTCTAGCAAAAATCACTTAGTTGACCTTTGGAGGCTCCACAATGGCACCATTACTTGCAACATGACAGTTACTTAATAAATATTTGTCGGGCTGGAGAGATGGCCTAGTGGTTAAGAGTGCCGACTGCTCTTGTAGAGGACCCGGGTTTGATCCCCAGCACCCACATGGCAGCTAAGAACCGTCTGTAACTCCAATTCCAGGAGAACTCCAGTTCCAGTGGAATCCAACACCCTCTTCTGACCTCCGAGGCATTGCATGACATGGGTGCGCAAATCTACATGCAGACAATACATTCATACACAAACAAAAATAAATAAAATTAAAATAAATAAATATTTGTCAACTGCAATAAATGGAGGAATGAATAAATGTCCTAGAAACTTAGTGCATATTAACTGAAGCTTCTGAATACCTTTATACAAATTGAGGGTCACTTGAGAAATTAGCTCATGGCAAGAAAAAGGCTGGGTGGACCTATGTGGGTGGAACGCTGGGTAGATCTGTGTGGGTGGAAGGCTGGGTGGATCTGTGTGGGTAGAAGGCTGGGTGGATCTGTGTGGGTGGAAGGCTGGGTGGAACAATGATGTGGGTGTAAATCTGGGAGGATCTATGGGTGGATCTATGATGTGGGTGTAAGGCTGAGTGGATCTGTGTGGGTATAAGGCTGGGTGGATCTGTGTGGGGGTAAGGCTGGGTGGATCTATGATGTGGGTGTAAGTCTGGGTGGATCTATGATGTGGGTGTAAGTCTGGATGGATCTATGATGTGGGTGTAAGGCTGGGTGGATCTGTGTGGGTATAAGACTGGGTGATCTGTGTGGGGGTAAGTCTGGGTGGATCTATGATGTGGGTGGAAGGCTGGGTGGATCTATGATGTGGGTGGAAGGCTGGGTAGATCTGTGTGGGCGTAAGTCTGGGCAGATCTGTGTGGGTGGAAGGCTGGGTGGATCTGTGTGGGTGGAAGGCTGGGTGGATCTATGTGGCTGAAAGTTGTATCTCCAGAAAGTAAAGGATTAAATTTAAAGGGAACACAGGATGAACACATCAGGCCCCTGGCTCACTCCAACCCTCCTAATGAACGCTGGTCCAGTGGCCCAAGCCATGATCTGTTTCTGCTGACCTAGGGGGGGCCTTGCTCCTGCTGAGTACGAACCTCTCACTGCCTTTCCCCACTCACCCTCTGGAAGCAGACTTCTGAATGGAGAGCTGGCTCCTCATTGGTGCAGAGCTGAGGGCAGATCCTGCCCTTCCCCATCCTGTTTAGCCAATTAGTGGTCTAATTAGCCACAGACGTCCTCTCCCATCACAGCAGAGTATTTGACATTTGACCTTCAACTCAGTTCCCACTAATGCATTCAGGATTTACAGAGGAAACCTTAGTCATGACTTAATGGATTGGGGATGAGGGGCACAGCCTTGTATCTTCCAGATACTTTCCTTACAAACCCTCTATTATCTACGGAGGCCCCATGTGGCAGGGAGGGAATAACCTACAATCATTATGACTCCACCAGGGGCATAAATGGGGAAAATGGCATTTAATTTGCTGCTCCTTTTATGTTCTAAACCTTTTTTTCTTTAGAAACATCAGAAGATGGAGTTTCAAGTGAACTGGGCCAGTGAACCACACCTTCCCAGAGCTGGTGAAAGGCCCAGTGCACTTGTGGGTAGGTAGGGGAGGGTGAATATTAACTAACTCCCAGCAAAACCTTGATTGCTATAGACACAAAAGCACATCCCAAGTGATCCCATTTAGATGAACTCTAGAACAGGAGTCTAGAGACAAAAATCACACATGACACTGCCTGGGTAGACTAGACATTACGTGTAAAAGGCTATATAAGAAGCATGTTCCACTGGCTGTGCTAGTGCAGACTTTAATCCCAGCACTCGGGAGGCAGAGGCAGGCAGATCTCTGTGAGTTCAAGGCCAGCCTCATCTACAGACAGATCCAGGACAGCCAGAGCTACAAGGAGACCATGTCTCAAAAAGACCAAAAAAAATAGAAGCATGTTCCAGGGCTGCAGAGATGGTTCAGCAGTGGGCTGCACAGCAGGCAGAGGCAGGTGGGTCTTTGTGAGTTTAAGGCCACCCTGGTCTACAGAGTGAGTTCCAGGACAGCTGGGGCTACAGGGAGACCCTGTCTCAAAGATTAAAAAAAAAAAAAAAAAAAAAAAAAAAAAAAAAAAAAAAAGAGTACTGGCTGCTCTTGCAGACAATCCAGTTTTGGTCCGAGCACCCACATGGTGCTTACCAACAATCAGTAGTAACTCCAGTTCCAAGGGATCTGACACCCTCTTTTGGCCTCTGTGCACACCACACACACACAGACATAGGCAGGACAAAAACACATAAAAAAATTCAAAGGGTGCACTTACATACAAGCAGGCAATACATTTATACACATAAAATAAAAATAACAGGGCTAGAGAGATGGCTCAGTGGTTAAGAGCACTGGATGCTTTTGTAGAAGACCTAGGTTCTGATCCCAGCATCCACATGGTTGTTAACAACCATCTGTAACACCAGTTCTAAGGGATCTGACGCCCTCTTCTGTCCTTGGCACATACTGCACTTACATACATACAGGCATAAAATTCATACACATAAATTATAAATAAATCTAAAAATAAGAGATAAAAATTTTTGGGCGGACTTGTTTTGAGACAGGGTCTCCTTGTAGTCCCAGCTGGCCTGGAACATGCTATGTGGACCAGGCTGCTCTTGAACTCACAGAGATCTGCCTATCTCTGCCTCCTGAGTGGTAGGATTAAAGGTGTGTACCACCATGCCTGGCAGATAAGTTTGTTGTTGTTGGTTTTTTTTTTTTTTTTAAAAAAGAAGCATGTTCCAGGGTGACTGGAGGTAGAAGTATGATGATCAAGTGTTCAAGGCCAGCTAGGCTTCAAAAGACCCTGTCTGAAAAACAAACCAAAAAGCTGGGGATGTACACCAGAGGTAGAACACTTAACTAGCATGTTCAATCCCCATGACTGCTGAAAAAAAAAAGATCTAACTGTTGCTTGGGATGAGAGTTAAAGGAGCATAAAAAATGGACATCAAAAATCATCAAAGTACACTTAAAATGTGTGCATTTTATCTTATGTGCACTTTTCCTGTACCTAAAGAAAATTTTACAATTAATAATCTGTGATGACCTTTATTGGGTAAACGTTCCATCAGTCACAAGAGCCACAACAATGCATTGCGGGGATGCTTGTAAGAGAACTGGACTCAAACCTGGGCTTACACAGGAAGCCATTCCATTTCCTTGTTTTTCTGCCACCAGAAACAATTCATGGTAGCTTTCCTATTTCCTTTTTCCTGGCATATCAAGCCTTGCTCTAAAAGTTAAAGGAGAAACAAACACTCCTAAGGCTGAAGCAGGAGGACCTCTGGTTCAAGGCCAACCAAAGAAACACAGCAAGACTAATTGAAAAATAAATAAGAACAGGGTAGGATGGTGCATGCCTGTGATCCTAGCACTTAGAAAGCATAGGCAGAGGCAGGCGGATCTCTGTGAGTTCAAGGCCAGCCTGGTCTACAGAGCAAGCTCCAGGCCAGCTAGGACTAAAAGGGAGACCCTGTTTCAAAAAGACAAAAAAAAAAAGTATAGGTAAAAGCAAAGGCAGAGGCAGAGACAGGAAGATCCTGAGTTAAGAGCCCAGCCTGGGCTACACATGGAGATTATCATAAACAAATGAGCACACATTAAAAACAAAAGAGTAATAACAGAAAAATGAATTCAGGATTCTTATATAATCTTGACTTTTCTTTTTTGAGACAATGTCTTCCTATGTAGTCCAGGCTGGCCTCAAACTTGAATCCTACTGCCTCTTCCAGGGTGTGCACACATATGTGTGTGTGTGTGTGTGTGTGTGTGTGTGTGTATACACCTAAGTGTTTTGCCTGCATGTAAGTGCATCCATGTAAAGAGAGTATCTGACCCCATGGAACTGGAGTTAAGGATTTAGTTATTATAGCCACATTACGGGAAGTAGGAACTGAACCTGTAAGACTCTGTAAGTCCCTGGAGTTAGAGTTATAGGTAGTTGAGAACTGCCTGATGTGGGAGCTGGGAAAGGAATTCAAGTGTTATGAAGAACAAAAAAGCACTGAGCCATCTTCCCAGCACTCTGTGTAATTCTTAACTACAACACAGTTTAAGTGCTTGTAAACTAGTTAGCTTTTTTTGGGGGGTGGGGGGAGACAGGGTCTCCCTGTAGCCCCAGCTGTCCTGGAACTCACTATGTAGACCAGGCTGGCCTTGAACTCAGAGATCCACCTGCCTCTGCCTCCTGAGTGCTGGGATTACAGGTGTGCACCACCATGCCTGGCTTTTTTTGTCTTTTTGAGACAGGGTCTCCCTGTAGCCCCAGAATAGCCTGGAACTCACTATGTAGAACAATCTGGGCTCAAACTCAAGAGATCCAACTGTCTTTGCCTCCCAGGTCCTGGGATTAAAGGTGTGTACCACCATGCCCAGATAGTCAGCTTTTAGTTCCAACTTCATCTTTATTATTGCATATACAACTAATAACAGAACATTTGTAACTCAGATAATATATTGGTAAACAATCCCTATCTCAACTGTACAGACTCACCTTTGGTTCCATGGAGTCATATACAGATGGTGATTCACTCTAGGGATCAGGAGTACTTTTTTCTTTTTCTTTTTTCTTTATGGATCGGCGTGGGAACTTTTTTCTACTTGTACTAAATTTTATATCCCCAGAGAGCTTGGTTCAAATTTTAATTGAACAGTATTTATTGAAATACCTACTATATGCTTCATTCTATGTTAGATATGTGTGTGGGAAGAAGGAGTGCAAGGGGAAAATGTTGTGTTCATACAAGAAATAGGAGGCTCATGCTTCTCTTCGGGAGATGAGGCAAACGACTGACACACTGAATCTCAGAGTATACAATTAAGCAAGAGCACAAATAATGTGAGAGCCATCAAGATCTGATGGCAGAATACTGGTCCTCACACACCAGGCTACAGGCAGGGTACCTAAGCCTCACCTGGCATTGTCAAGAACACCTGACACTAGAGGAATCTACAGCAAGATCATGTTACACCTCTGCTTAAAAATCTTCCCTAGCTCCTCACGAACCTTAGGGTAAAGCTTTAACTCTATCACCTGGAGCTCACTCAACACCTTTCCTGATCTGGCTTAGTTGACCATATGCCAGGAGTGTGGCAGAAGCTAGGATTATACAAACAAAAAGGCATTGTTTCCCTTTGGCTGGGAAGACAGACAACAAGTAACAAAAACAGTGTGATGAGTGTGTAACTGTGCTATACACAAAGGGAGATGAAAAACAGATTAAGAGATGACTGATTCTGCCCAGGAGTGGGAACGAGAGGCTGGTTGCTAGAGGAAGTGGCAGAGAAATATATTTGCAAAAACATTTGGAGAGTTTGTCAAAAACAAGAGGAAGGAAATTCCAAAGGGTAGGAACAGCCAGAGCCATGCTGCGGGGCTGTGAACGTGCACACCTGAGGAATGTGTGCAGGCACACGGGAATAGGTAGAGGACAGCTGTACGGGCCAGAGGCAAGACATGAAGGGAAGTGATAGAGCAGACAAGTGAACGATGCATCATGTTCGAAATATTAAGAAATAACAGCTAAATGCCCTGGGGATGCAGGCCTGGAGTCCCAGCTGTGTTAGAATGCTTGCCTACCATGTGCAAGGCTCTGAGTTCAATACCCAGTACCATAAAAGATTAACTAATTAATTAAAGTAACAGCTACTTGTATTGATTAAATGTCTGTTAATAGGCTAGTGCTTTCTTTTTTTTTAAATTTATTTATTTATTTATTTATTTATTTATTTATTTATTTTTTGTATGTGTATGAATGTATTGTTTGCATGCAGGTCTGTGCACCCGTGTCGTGCAATGCCGCGGAGGTCAGAAGAGGGCGTTGGATTCCCCTGGAACTGGAGTTCTCCTGGAATTGGAGTTACAGACGGTTCTTAGCCGCCATGTGGGTGCTGGGGATCGAACCCGGGTCCTCTGCAAGAGCGTCGGTGCTCTTAACCGCTAGGCTATCTCTCCAGCCCTATTTATTTATTTTTGTATGTGTATGAATGTACTGTCTGCATGCAGGTCTGTGCACCCATGTCGTGCAATGCCGCGGAGGTCAGAAGAGGGTCTTGGATTCCCCTGGAACTGGAGTTCTCCAGGAATTGGAGTTACAGACGGTTCTTAGCCGCCATGTGGGTGCTGGGGATCGAACCCAGGTCCTCTGCAAGAGCGTCGATGCTCTTAACCACTAGGCTATCTCTCCAGCCCTAGGCTAGTGCTTTCTAACATTGTAATACTATATTTAATGAATTTTCTGTTCAATGCTTTTTTTGTTGTTGTTTTCTTTTTTGTTTGTGTTTTTGAGACAGGGTCTCCCTGTAGCCTTAGCTGGCCTGGAACTCTCTATGTAGACCAGGCTGGCCTTGAACTCACAGTGATCCACCTGCCTCTACACAGGGAGTGCTGGGATTAAAGGTGTGCACCACCACACAGGGCTTCATGATTTTCTTTTTTCACATTTTTACTTATTTGTTTATATTGTTACTTGTAACTTACTTGTTTACATTGTTATATTGTTACTTTTCATTTACATTTTTACTTTTTTTTTTTTGGAGACAGGGTCTCCCTGTAGCTCTGACTGTCCTGGAACTCACTATGTAGACCAGCCTGGCCTTGAACTCAGAGATCCGCCTCCCTCTGCCTCCCCAGTGCTGGGACTAAAAATGTGCAGCACCACGCCCTGCTACATTTTTACTTTTTTTTTTTTTTTTAATGTGTATGAATGTACTGTCTGCATGTAGGTTGGTGCACCCTTGTCTGCGGAGGTCAGAAGAGGGTATCGGATTCCCCTGGAACTGGAGTCAAAAACAGTTCTTAGCTGCCATGTGGGTGCTGGGAATCGAACCCAGGTCCTCTGCAAGAACAGTCGGTGCCCTTAACCACTGAGCCCTCTCTCCAGCCCCCTACATTTTTACTTTTATGGATAGTCACGACAACCTGTGAGAGTCAATTCTCTCCTTCCACCATGTATATCCCAGGGACTGAGCCCAAGTCATCCAGCTTCACACCAAGCATCTTTACCCGCTGAGCCATCTTGCTGGCCCCGATGCTCTGATTTCTTTTCTTTTTGGTCTTTTCAAGACAGGGTCTCCCTGTAGACCAGGCTGGCCTTGAACTCACAAAGATCTGCCTGCCTCTGCCTCCCAAGTGCTACGATTAAAGGCATGTGCCACCACGCCCGGCAAAATATTTTGGTTTTTATTTTTTTAATTTTTAATTTTTGTATGTGTATGAATGTACTGTCTGCATGTAGGTTTGTGCACCCATGTTGTGCAATGCAGCAGAGGTCAGAAGAGGGTTTTGGGGGCTGGAGAGATGGCCTAGCGGTTGAGAGCGCCGACTGCTCTTACTGAGGACCCGGGTTTGATCCCCAGCAACCACATGGCAGCTGAGAACTGTCTGTAACTCCAGTTCCAGGAGTACTCCAGTTCCAGGGGAGTCTGAGACCCTCTTCTGACCTCCGCGGCATTGCACAACACGGGTGCACAAACCTACATGCAGATAGTACATTCATACAAATTAATTAATTAATTAATTAATTAAATTTAAAAAAAGAGTGTGTCGGATTCCCCTTGAACTGGAGTTAAAGACTGTTCTCGGCCACCATGTGGGTGCTGGGGATCGAACCCAGGTCCTCTGTAAGAGCAGTCGGCACTCTTAACTGCTAGGCCATCTCTCCAGTCTGATGTCTAACAAGTCATCACATAAATGTTTAGTAATCTTAGCCAGGGGTGGTAGGGCACGCCTTTAGTTGCAGCACTTGGGAGGCAGAGGCAGGCAGATCTCTGTGAGTTCAAGGTCAGCCTGGTCTACAAAGTGAGTTCCAGGACAGCTAGGGCTACAGAAGACCCTGTCTCAACAACCAAAACAAACACAAACAAACAAACAACAAAAAAAACTGCTCCAACACACACTATTAATCAAGGGCAGAGCCTGAGTTTGAATTTAGACTCATCTAACTAAAAAAATTTAGACTTAAGTATGGGGAAGTGGGACACCCTCTCAGGTTTGAGTCTGGGAAATTACATGGAATACACATGGAAGATACTGAACAATAACCCTTGGATGAAAATCAAGGAAGGGCTAGAGACCCTGGAGAAGCAGGACATTCATTTATGGGACCATTACAATAGTTCCACAATTGATGAAGGCTAAGAAAATCATGGAGATCTGGCTAAATGTCAGCCCTGTCTTGAGAGGCTCCTGGCTTCCCCCATGTTGAATTACCCCTTCCTCTATGCATCTTTACAATCTAAATATCATATTCATTGGGGTCATTATCTCTTTACATCTGATTTCTCCCCTTGGCTGTGAAGTCCTAGAAGGAAGAAATTATCTTAAGTATTTTTACTTGACTAGAACGAAACAGTTCTAATCTAGAAAAAAAGGAGGGAATTGGAGCCTAAAAGATGAAAGCTAGGGCTGGAGAGATGGCCTAGCGGTTAAGAGCGCCAAGCGCTCTTACAGAGGACCCAGGTTCGATCCCCAGCACCCACAGGGCGGCCGAGAACCGTCTGAAACTCCAATTCCAGGAGAACTCCAGTTCCAGGGGAATCCGAGACCCTCTCTGACCTCCGCGGCATTGCACGACATGGGTGCACAAACTTGCATGCAGACAGTACATTCATACACATACAGAAATAAATAATAAATAAATAATAAATAAATAATAATAAATAATAAATAAATAATATGAAAGCAGCTGGGCGGTGGTGGCGCTACGCCTTTATCCAAGCATTGGGGAGGCAGAGGCATGGCGGAGCTTTGAGAGTTCAGGGCAGCCTGTCCTACAGATGTCAGTTCCAGGACACTGGAGCTACACGGGAGACCCTGTCTCGAAAAGACCAAAAAAAACAAAAAAGATGAAAGCTAGCACAACACTAAACACAGGAGAGACCAGCAGGCCCGGTAGGGCAGGAGCAGGAGGCAGACACAAATGGATAGATGGACGGACAGACTATGCCAAAGTCTTCTGGTCTGTGGATGGGAAGGAAGGTTAAGATTAGCTATGCAGTTGGAGCTGGAGAAATGGCCTAGGATTAAGAGCACCTGCCTTATAGAGGACCTGGTTCGATCCCGCAGCACCCCATGGCGCTGAGAACTGTCTGTGACTCCAACTCCTGGGAGAATCCAGTTTCCAGGGGAATCCTCCGACGCCTCTTCTGACCTCCGTGGCATTGGCACGACATGGGTGCACAGACCGTACATGCAGACAGTATACATTCTACACAAAATAGTAAATAAATAAAAAAATATTAAAATAAAAAAAAAGTTTAGCTATTGGCGGGCCTGGAAGAGATGGCTCAGGTTAAGAGCGCTGACTGCTCTTGCAGAGGACCCGGGTTCAATTCCCAGCACCCCAATGGCAAGCTAAGAACTGTCTTTATCTCCAGTTCCAGGGGAATCTGAACGCCCTCTTCTGACCCTCCACGGCAGTTGCACGACACGGGTGCAAACAAACCACATGCGACATGACATATCATACACTACCAGAAATAATAAAAATAATAAAGAAAAAATTTTAAAAATAATAAAATTAAAAAATTAAGACACAAATCCCTAAGAGAACATAATTAGCCATTATTTAACAAAAAAAAAAGATTAGGGGGTGGAGCAGGACCGGGTTCGATCCCCAGCATCCTCAATGGGGGCTGAGAACCGTCTGAACGCCAATTCGCAGAGAAACTCCAGTTCCAGGGGAATCCGAGACCCTCTTTCGAACTCCGCGGCGTTTGCACGACACGGGGCCACAGACTTGATGGCAGACAGTACATTTCATACACAACAGAATAAAAAAAAAAAAAAAAAAAAACAAGATTATGCTACTGGAGGCCTATGGCCAGACTGTGAAGCCTCAAGTGCCAAAAAGAGAAACATTTTACTTGGTAGACAAAGGGAGCAACTCAACGTTCAGCAGCAGAAAAGGTCTTGCTGATGTGATAGGAAGATGTGCGTTTTGCTTTACAGTCTCTGCACATTCCTGAGCCAATCTCTTTCCCCTTCAGCAGCATCAGGTACATCATGGAATGCAAACTCACTGGAACATTACATTAAGTGCAGCACATTGGAAAGGTGAATCTTACCTCACATAAGTGATTTTTGGATTAGCCACATGATTAATTCCATGAGCCATGAGCATAAATAATGGAGAGGCCTAAAACAAGCCGAGTAAGAGCAAAGCTAGAGCTGGAAGTGCACAAGTGTAGCCTTCAGCTGGGGAGGCAGAAGCAGGGTCACAAGGTCACACGTGAGCCAGGCCTACAAAGTGAAACTCTGCCTCAAAAAAAATTGGGTGAAGCTTTGCCATGGCGGTTGAGTGACTTGATACTAGCAACTGGGCGGCATCTCTGTAGATCAAGGCTAGTCTGGTCTACACAGAGTTCTAGGTCAGCTAGAGCGAGCTATAGGAGACCATGGTCAAAACAAAACAAAAAAACTTTGGAATCCTCCTTGGGGCTAGAGAGATGAAGCTAGAGTTAAGAGAGCACTGGCTTTGTCCTTAGCAGAGGATCTAGTTTTGAGTTCCCAGCAACCACATGGTAGCTACAACCATCATAGACTCCAGAGGGTCTTCATTGCTCCTTCTGACTCTGCCACAGCATTTAGCAGACACAGGTCTACACTAATATGACATACAACAATTCACGAGTCATACACAAAATAAAAAAAATATTTTTAAGTGGAGAAGGGGCTGAGGGGTGTAGCTCAATTGGTAGTGGGTTTACCTACCATACACAAGGACCTGGGGTTTGATCCACGCACTAACATAAAATGAAGAGTAATGGGTATAAAGCACAAAAAGGAAACAGGAGATTCTAGAAGTTCAAGGTCATTCCTTACTACATAGAGTTTGAAGCTAACTTGAGCTACATGAGAACATATCCTAAGGAAAAAAAATTAAGGCAGGCTGTCGTGGTACATGCCTTTAATCCCAGCAGGCAAATCTCTGTTGAGTGTGAGCGTCGCCAGGTCGCATAGTGAGTTCTAAGCTAGCCAATGCTATACACTGAGACTCAGTCTCGAAACAAAACAAGTAAATAAAGTTAAAAATAAGGCTGGGTCTACAGTTCGGTAATAAGTGCGTTGCCTACCATGTACTAGGTCTCTGGATTCATAGCCCTACGACTACCCCCCCATTCCAAAAAAGACCAATTTGTTTTCAAATGTACAAGGCGGGGCGTTAAAAAGAAGACATTCTCCAGGCCAAGTCGTGGTGGCACATGCCTTGAAAATGCCTTTAATCCAGCACTCAGGAAGGCAGAGGTCAGGCAGATCTCTGTGATGTTTTAAAGGCCACGGTGATCTACATAGTGAGTTCTAGAATATCTGAGCTATAGGGAGACTCGTGTCTCAAAAGACAACAAAAAAAACAACAAAAAAAAAAAAAAAAAAAAACACACAAATATAAACCCCAGACATTCTCAAAAAAATCATTGAACTACATGCCGAAAAAATGGTTAACATAGTTACCAGAGAATGCAATCAAAATCACAGTGAGATACTGTTTCATACCCACTAGAATGCCATGCTAAAAGACAGTAACAAGACAGTAACAAGTGATGAGGAGGAGCTGGAGAAACTAGAACCCTCACATACTACCAGTGGACGTATACAATGGTGTGGGCACTCTGGGGAATGGCTGGCAGTTTGTCAAATGAGTAAACACAGAGATGCCATCAACTGCACTCTACCTCCTGATCTGTCACACACAACTGTTTCTTTTTCTGTTTTTTTTTGGACAGGGGTCTCCCTGTATCACCCCAGCTGTCCTGGAACCACTCTGTAGACCAGCTGGGCTTTTGAAACTCAAAAGATCCACCTGCTCTGCCTCCCAAGTGGCTAGGATTAAAGGCATGCGCCACCACCACCCCAGCTATAACTGGTTCCTTCTATGGCCAATAAATGTCACATAGGTTATCCTCCCCAGACCATGTGCACTTCTCAAGAGTATCTAGTCCAAGCAGGGCATGGTGGTCAAACCTTTAATTCAGTACAGGAGTCGAGAGGAGGTGGATCCTGTGAGTCAGTCAGCCTGGTCCTACATAGCGAGTTTTCAGGCCATCTAAGGCTACAGAGAAACCCTGTCCAAAAGACATACACCCCTCAAAAGAAAAAAGAGTATCAGGTCCCTAATTCCAGACCCTCTAATATTTCCTTTCCTAATTAGTTCTCCCCTAGTCAGGTCTGAAGTCTTGATTTTTCTTTTTGTCTTCTATTCACTTTTCTTCCATAAAGACCAGGACTGCATGGCTTATCCAACGGCTCCAATGACAACACTGAGTTCAATGTTTCTCCTAGCCTAGCAGTGAAGAGCGCTGACTGCTCTTGCAAAGAAGGACCCATTTCGATCCCCAGGCACCCACATGGCGGCTGAGAACCAACCGTCCTAACGTCCAGTTCCAGGGGAATCTGGACACCCTCGTCTGACCTCCGNAAAAAAAAAAAAAAAAAAAAAAGATTAGCTACGGAGGCTATGGCCAGACTGTGAAGCCTCAAGTGCCAAAAAGAGAAACATTTTACTTGGTAGACAAAGGGAGCAACTCAACGTTCAGCAGCAGAAAAGGTCTTGCTGATGTGATAGGAAGATGTGCGTTTTGCTTTACAGTCTCTGCACATTCCTGAGCCAATCTCTTTCCCCTTCAGCAGCATCAGGTACATCATGGAATGCAAACTCACTGGAACATTACATTAAGTGCAGCACATTGGAAAGGTGAATCTTACCTCACATAAGTGATTTTTGGATTAGCCACATGATTAATTCCATGAGCCATGAGCATAAATAATGGAGAGGCTAAAACAAGCCGAGTAAGAAGCAAAGCTAGAGCTGGAAGTGCACAAGTGTAGCCTAGCACTGGGGAGGCAGAAGCAGGGTCACAAGGTCACACGTGAGCCAGGCCTACAAAGTGAAACTCTGCCTCAAAAAAAAAATAGGGTGAAGCTTTGCCATGGCGGTGAGTGCCTTTGATACTAGCAACTGGGCGGCCAGTCTCTGCAAGATCAAGGCTAGTCTGGTCTACACAGAGTTCTAGGTCAGCTGGAGCTATAGGAAGACCATGTCTAAAAACAAAACAAAACAAACTTTGGAATCCTCCTTGGGGGCCAGAGAGATGAGTTAGTGGTTAAGAGCACTGGCTGTCCTTGCAGAGGATCTAGATTTGATTCCCAGCACCGACATGGTAGCTTACAACCATCTATAACTCCAGTTCCAATGCCCTCTTCTGACCTCCACAGGCATTGCACAACACAGTACACTTATATACATACATACAAGCAATTCAGTCATACACAAAAAAATAAAAATAAATATTTTTTAAGTGGAGAAGGGGCTGAGGGTGTAGCTCAATTGGTAGTGGGTTTACCTACCATACACAAGACCCTGGGTTTGATCCACAGCACTACATAAAACTGAGAGTAATGGTATAAGCACAAAAAAGGAAACAGGAGATTCAGAAGTTCAAGGTCATTCCTTACTACATAGAGTTTGAAGCTAACTTGAGCTACATGAGAACATATCCTAAGGAAAAAAAATTAAGGCAGGCTGTCGTGGTACATGCCTTTAATCCCAGCAGGCAGATCTCTGTGAGTGTGAGGCTAGCCAGGTCTACATAGTGAGTTCTAAGCTAGCCAATGCTATACACTGAGACTCAGTCTCGAAACAAAACAAGTAAATAAAGTTAAAAATAAGGCTGGGTCTACAGTTCGGTAATACAGTGCTTGCCTACCATGTACTAGGCTCTGGATTCATAGCCTACGACTACCCCCCCCCAAAAAAGACACAATTTGTTTTCAAATGTACAAGGCGGGCGTTAAAAGACATTCTCCAGGCCAATCGTGGTGGCACATGCCTTTAAATGCCTTTAATCCCAGCACTCAGGAGGCAGAGTCAGGCAGATCTCTGTGAGTTTAAGGCCACGGTGATCTACATAGTGAGTTCTAGAATACCTGGAGCTATAGGGAGACTCTGTCTCAAAAAGACAAAACCAAAAACAACAACAAAAAAAAAAAAAAAAAAAAAACACACAAATAAACCCCAGACATTCTCCAAAGAAAATACATTGAACTACATGCAGAAAAAATGGTTAACATTAGTTACCAGAGAATGCAATCAAAATCACAGTGAGATACTGTTTCATACCCACTAGAATGCCATGCTAAAAGACAGTAACAAGACAGTAACAAGTGATGAGGAGGAGCTGGAGAAACTAGAACCCTCACATACTACCAGTGGACGTATACAATGGTGTGGGCACTCTGGGGAATGGCTGGCAGTTTGTCAAATGAGTAAACACAGAGATGCCATCAACTGCACTCTACCTCCTGATGCTGCACACACAACTGGTTCTTTTTCTTTTGGTCTTTTTGAGACAGGGTCTCCCTGTAGCCCCCAGCTGTCCTGGAACTCACTCTGTAGACCAGGCTGGCTTTGAACTCACAAAGATCCACCTGCCTCTGCCTCCCAAGTGCTAGGATTAAAGGCATGCGCCACCACGCCCAGCTATAACTGGTTCCTTCTATGGCCAATAAATGTCACATAGGTTATCCTCCCCAGACCATGTGCACTTCTCAAGAGTATCTAGTCCAAGCAGGGCATGGTGGTACACACCTTTAATTCCAGTACTAGGAGTCAGAGGCAGGTGGATCTCTGTGAGTTCAAGGTCAGCCTGGTCTACATAGCGAGTTTCAGGCCATCTAAGGACTACAGAGAAACCCTGTCTCAGAAAGACATACCCACCCCTCAAAAAAGAAAAAAGAGTATCAGGTCCCTAATTCCAGACCCTCTAATATTTCCTTTCCTAATTAGTTCTCCCCTAGTCAGGTCTGAAGTCTTGATTTTTCTTTTTGTCTTCTATTCACTTTTCTTCCATAAAGACCAGGACTGCATGGCTTATCCAACGGCTCCAATGACAACACTGAGTTCAATGTTTCTCCAGCCATAGCAGTGAAGAGCGCTGACTGCTTCTTGCAAGAGGACCCAGTTTCGATCCCAGCACCCACAACAACTTACGAACAAAAGCCAGTTCCAGGGGAATCTGACACCCTCTCTGACCTCCGTGGCATTCAACGACACGATGTGGGCACAACCTACAGCAGACACGTTGCATTCATATCAATCAAAAAAAAAAACAAAAACAAAAACCCACGCAGGCATGGTGGTGCACAACTTGGGAGGCCAGAAAAGCAGGTGGATCTACTGTGAGTTCAGGCCAGCCTGGTCATATATAGTGGAGTTCCAGGACAGCTGAGCGACAGGGAGACCCTGCTCCAAAACAACAACACCAAATAACAACTAACAAAAAATAAAACCAACATGAGGGCTGGAGAATTGGGCCTAGTGTGTTAAGAGCCGCAACTTTCTTGCAGAGGACCCATGTCGAATCCCCGCACCTACAGGCAGCTGAGAACTAACTGTCTTTAATTCTCCATTCCAGGGATCTACCCAACACCTCTATTGACGCTCCGAGGTGCATTATGCACGACAGGGGTCACAAACCTACATGCAACAGTCATTCATGACATATACATAATGAATAAAAATAAAGTAAATAGAATAAATAATAAATAAACGTAATACATAAAATTATTAAAAACAAAAAACGCATGGGGGCTGGATCATGACCCTAGGTTAAGAGCACTCGACTTGCTCTTGCAGTAGACCCTGGGTTCAATTCCCACGACCACATGGATGGCTAAGAAAACATCCTAGTCAACATGGTGCCGCATGGGCTCTGCTTTAACCCGCCAGCACTCGGGAGCAGAGGCAGCGGATCTCTGGAGTTCTAAGGCCAGCCTGTCTACAGAGTGCAGTTCCAGGCACTGGGGCTATAGGGAGACCCTGTTTCTCACAAACAACAACAGCAAAACAAAAAAAAAATCACAGGCAGATCGCTCTGTGAGTTCAAGCCCACCTGGTACAAAGAGTGAAGTTAGCAGTGGCAAGGGAGTCTGCCTCAAAAAAAAAAAAAAGTCAAAAAAAAAAAATCAAACAAAAACCCATAAATCAAAATTTTTTAATAAGCCTGTAATGTTACACTCATAAGTAAGTTCCAACCTTGTCTCATGAGAAGGCAACTTAGATTTTTATCATAGACAGATACATCCATTCCTATCTGATATACTATTTTAGTTTTAGACCAAAATGACTAAAGGTCTCAAAGGGTGAGAAACTGAAGAATCAAAGCAAAGTGGTATCTGAAACCTTAGATAGCTAAAGGTATTACAGGAAGCTTCTGGAGAAGGGGAACCTCCAAGAAAGGCTAGCCATCTACCAGGAGCAATGTGATCCTCACCCCAGAGAAAACTGGAAAGACTTTTATCCCCTGTGGGGTACTTGTCTCCATTGTCCCAGATGGCCGACACTGGAACATCTCATAAGCTTAATACTGTAGGCTTAGCGGTTTAGAGCACATTACCTGACGCCTGACCGTCCAAGCTCACAGTTACCGAGGACAGTGGCGCTCACCATCGTCCTCACCAGGTGGCAGACCAAGCTTTAGATCAAGGACCTTATTAAAGTCAATGAGCATCTTTCAGGGGCGGAGAGATGGCCAGGGTTCAAGAAAGACCCAACTGGCTCTTGCAGGGACCTGCTTCTCAATTCTCAGCATCCCACATGTTGGCTGAGAATCGTCTTTAACACCAACATGTTCCACGGTAATCAAACGCTCCCGGGTCACTTCTGAACCTCCGAGGCATTGCACGACAGGTTGCACAAACCTACATAGCAGATAGTACACTCATATCACTATAAAAATAAATAACAAATTTAAAAAAAGTATTTAAAAAAAAAAAAATAAAAGACTTATGTGTAAAAAAATAAAGCAAGCCGGGCGTGGCGGGCACGACCTTTAATCCTAGCCTACTTCGGAGGCAGATGAGGTGCGATCTTGTGTGAGTAAGGCCAGCCTGGTCTACAGAGGCATCCAGGCACAGGCTAAAAAAAAAGAAGGAAACCATGTCTCGAGAAAGACCAAAAAAAAAAAAAAAAAAAAACAAAAAAAGGAGTCATAATAAATGCTAAATTTCCATTTTTTCCACCTAGCTCAACGTTTTTTAAAGTGACCAAAGAACAGCTGGGTGCAGTATCGCACATCTTTAATGCCAGCACTAGGGGGGCAGAGGCAGGCGGATCTATGTGAGTTCAAGGCCAGCCTGGTCTACATAGTGAGTTCCAGGACAGCTGGGACTACAGGGAGACCCTGTCTCAAAAAGGAAAAAAAAAAAAGTCAGCAAAGAAAAACGGTGACCACCATATCCATCTGTCATTCCGAGACTTCTGATGCCCACACCTGTATGACATGTTGCCTGCCCATAGAAAACCAAGCATCAAGCACACGGCAATGGCATGCACAGCAGGCACTCGCCCCAGAGCACGCCATCAGGTTGTATACCAAGAGCACAGGCTCATCTCTCCTGGATCATGGCTGAGGGACAAAAAGGAACAAGAGACCTGCCACAGACCAACCAACAGAGCCCCTTGGTGCTGGGCAAAGACCACAGGCAAGCTCCAGCTCTACCAGAGGCCTCTGTTTCATGTGAGTGAGATGAGAGACCTAACGTTCTGTCCAGCTAGCTGTCATTAACTCTCAGCTCCTACCAGTCACTCCCCGGACAGGATGCTTTCTAGTGAGAAGTAGAATGTTGAACAAAATCAAGGACTGACTTCCAGAAAGGGACACAGGGTTCACATTTTGCTGACCCAGTTTCCCTTCAAATGTCAGATGACCCCAGAGGCATCAGGAAGCAGGAAGAACAAATTCTGCCCCACTGTTGGCCTAGAGCAGCTCTTGTGCTACCCCAGGTTACTCCCTCTACCTTGTCAGGATAATCATTTAACTGCAGGGAGGATACAGAGAAGGGTAACCAGCCCAAACCCAGGAGGCCAACAAGGACCTCACATACACACGTTCTTCTATATCGGATGTAGAGAGCTAAAACGCTGGCTCAAGCTGAGGTTCCTCAATCTCCAACCAAAGGCACCTCTAGGTCTTCTACCAAAGCCAGCCAAAGTGGAGTTTAGCTGGCCCTGGACCCTTTGGTTAGTGTTTGGTGTTATGGGACATTTCAAGTGTTCAGAAAAGTCAGGGAGCCTAAAGAAGTGAAATCCACAGGAGAGCCAAAGCTGTACTATCCTTACTCCAAACTTCCAGTTGAAGTTAATGCTAAAGGTCCTTTTACTTCCTCTGCTTGTTCCCAGTGTAGGGACTCACAAAGAATCTGTCAGAAGGCAAGAGCAAGTGGCTGGAAGAGGAAGAGGACAGACCCTAAGCAAACAGCACATAAACAAGTCAGCCAGCTCAGTGTCCACAGCCAACTTCCTGGCGGAGGCTACAGGACAATCTCAAGGCATCCAGGACCCCAGGGGACCACTCATGTAGGCCAAGGATCACTATTATCACATCCTGTAAAAGCTTACAAAAGACAAGAAGTCAACACTTCTTTGAAAAGAGCACCATGGAAGAATGGGAAAGACACTATTTCTCCTGTGAGTGGTCCTTGTCTACACTCCCTCAGGCCTTATGTTCAGGGTTCACTCTTCTCCCCTACCCTAGGGGACCCAAGTAAAGTGTCTGTGGTTCAGGGAAGCCTCTAGTTTTCCAGTTGGTACGTCTTCATCAAGAAGAGAAAGAAAAAAAAAATGGAAAGAAACCCGGAGAGAATAGCCAGGGGTAAGGAGGCCTGGAGGTTGGGAAACTTTGAGCAGCCACAACAACCAAATGACCACGAGCAGGAATATTCAGGCAGCACAGTGCCACTTGCCCTGTCAACTGGGCAATGATCTGGCAGCCAGCTAAAAGGGACAAGGGGAATAACCATGCAACAAACAGGCAGAGGTGAGGAACGGGAGCGGCGCTTGCACCCAGGCCGTCCCCCGGAGCTCCGGGGGCGGCACGGAGAGAGAACCCGGACTCAGGAAGCCAGAGGGGCAGGAGCAAAGGCGAGACGGCACGGCATACCACGGGGACAGCAGGCCTCGCGTGGCGAGCCGGGAGCGCACGCCCGGCCGGACAGCGTGCAAGGGTGGGCGGGCATGCAAACGGCTCGGCGGAGGGGTGGCAGGCATCACCCGCGGGGCGAGCGGGGCGCGGACCCGGGCTGTGGGGGCGGGCACCGGGGAGCTGGTTACCGTGTGATTCACCCCCCACATCAGGACGCTGAGGATCGGCTCGCTGGCCCGGAATAGCTTCACTTTCTGGCACACGAAATGCTTCTTCTTGGTCTTGGTTTTGCTGGCGCTGAGCGGCGCCACCGCCACCGCCGTGGTGCTCGTGCAGTTGGACGACATGCCCGGGGCGGCGGCGGCGGCGGCGGCAAAAGGGGGGGTGGCGGAGACAGCGCACCAGCGAGCGGCCCCAGGCCTCCCCCGAATCGATCCCCACCCCGCTGCCTCACCCAGCCATGGTCGCGCCCGTCCCGTTACCTCCCCACCCCGCCCCGGTGGTTCCGTCCGCCCCACGCCCCGCCCTCCGTGCCCCTCCCCGCGGAGCGGGCCAGCCGGCTCCGCACCCCGCCCCCCGGGCACCGCCCGCCGGCTCCAGGCCCGCCCCTCCCGCCGGAATGGTTCAGCCTGTCCCGAAGGGGCAGGAGAGCTACGCCCGCCCTCCTCCCCGGGCCTGACGGGAACCCGGCCAGCCTCGCGCGTCGGAGCGAGGAGGGGAGGGGAGAGGAGGGAAGGGAGGGCAGCCTCTCTGCACACAGCGGGAGGGGTTCCCCGCTCAGGCCCCCAAGGCTGGGGCCAGGCTTTCTCCCTCAACCTGAGGTGCCAAGATGGCGGCAGCGCCACAGCTGCGGGAGGGGAGGAACCGAAAGGCGAGAGGGTGGGACGTACCATCACTGTCCCGGGGGAGAGAGGAGATGCTCGGCCAGGGGAAAAGGAAGTCCAGCCTGGAAAACCAGGGAACGCCCCCTCGCTCCACCCAAGCGTGGATCTTCCTACTCCCCTGGGCGGAGAGTGCGCTCCACCCACGGGGCACGCCCCTTTTCTCCGGGGCCAATGAGAGGGGCAGCCCGGGATCCCTAGGTTTTATGAATGGGCCGCGCGCCCACCCACCTGCAGCCTGGCCTCCGCCGGCAGAGTCAAACCAGTACTTACAGACACCTGTCCTAATAAATCCTCTCACTCCTGCTCCAAGAAACCTGAGTAAACTGCCCACGCCTTATTACATAATTCCTCCTGGACAAAGGACCCAAATCAAGGATCAAACCCTCTTCGGGAATATGAAAACTTGTTACCGAGCTCGTGGTTGCTCTTTACATGGTTACAAAAATAAAGGCAGCCTTTATTACCAAGTAATAAAATGAAAGCCATTGGGGCTGGAGCTCAGCGGTTAAGAACGCCAACTGCTCTTCCAGAGGACCCGGGTTCGATCCCCAGCACCCACACGGCGGCTAAGAACCGTCTTTAACTCCAGTTCCAGGGGAATCCTACGCCCTCTTCTGACCTCTGCAGCAATGCAGGACATGGGTGCACCAACCTACATGCAGACAGTACACTCATACACATAAAAAAATAATAAATAACCACAATTAACCATAGCAAAGGGCAGCAGGATGAGTTAAGTGAATAATGTTGCATTCTCTGGGGGAAAACGGGGTTTTAAACATTACACTGACCGGGATTTTAGTATTCAAAAATAAAAACCTAAATATAGGCCAGGCATGGTGGAGCACACCTTTAATCCCAGCACTTGGGAGGCAGAGGCAGGTCGATCTCTGTGAGTTCAAGGACAGCCTGGTCTACATTGTGAGTTCAAGGACAGCTGGGGCTACAGGGTGACAAGTCTTAAAAATACATACATACCTAAATATAAACAAATAATTAGTAATTAGTGGAACAAGGAAATGGCTTAGCTAATTGTGTGGGTTTAAGGGTACCTAGGAAGGCAAGACATGGTCATCTCAGCTACCCCAGAGCCTGAGACAGGAGGATCTACTACATTTGAAGTTCAGCCTGAGCAAGGACCACCACCACCAAAAATTTTATTTCTGTATGTGTATGAATGTACTGTCTGCATGCAAGTCCGTGCACCCGTGTCGTGCAATGCCGCAGAGGTCAGAAGAGGGTGTCGGATTCCCCTGGAACTTGGAGTTCACCTGGAATTGGAGTTTTAGATGGTTCTCAGCCGCCGTGTGGGTGCTGGGGATCCAACCCAGGTCCTCTGTAAGAGCGGTCGGCGCTCTTAATCACTAGGCCATCTCTCCAGCCCCAGACACCAGCTAATGTTAACATGGTAAGACCCTGTCTCTAAAAAACAAGGACAGGGGGGAGGGAAGGGAGTCAAGGGAAGGACATGTTGTCTTTTTTTTTCTCTCTCTCTCTCTTTGAATAAATGTCACTTTTTGAGGCAAAAAGAAAAAAAAAACCTAACAAACAAAAAAGCTTAGAAGCTGGGCATGCTGGCCCACACCTGTAATCCTAGCAACTTGTGAGACAGGCAGAAGGATCAGAAGTTCAAGGTCATCTTTAGCTACATAGGGAGTTTAGGGCTAGCCCAGACTACATGAAGCCCTACCTCAAAACAAAGAAACAAAAAATAGCCAGGAAACAAACAGCTTCCATTTTATTTTCTTTTAGGAGCTTCAGAGGAATCATTTGACTGCTCTTCTGGGCCGTCCAATGTAAGACTCTATGCAGAAGATCTACACCCCAGGCAGGCGGGTCTGGCCTGAAGCCTATGCACAGCTGTGAATGCCGCCCAACACATTTGTAGATGACAAAGTCATGTCTGAATGTCGAAAGAGTAGACACCCCTGCAAGAATCTATCATTAACCCAAGCTCTTCCCAAACCTGCCTGAGTCAGAGGGAAAAATAAGCCAAGGTGCCTTACTGTGCTGCGTTCTGACAAGATTCAATGTGGCTTTATACATAGTAGGATCATCAAACAAAATATTCTCACAAAGCTGACTTTTTTAAAAAGCTTGTAAAAAAGTATACAGTTGTACATATGCAGAATATGATTTTACAGTTCAAAGATCAGAGTTAAGAGTTCATTTGGGACTTTTTTGTAGTTTTCCATCTTTGTCACTCTCCGGGCTCTGCCTGACACTGTTCTGTCACATAATCTAAATCAAGTCAATTTATCCCAGTAAGCACTATCAACCTGCCTGGCTGTGCAGAGAGGTCTGCAGTGTACTGAAGCCGTGGAATAGATCTACTCATACAGGTGGAAGGCAGAGGTGTGACCAGCATCCCAAGCTCAGGAAGCAGCCTTCCAGAGCAAGATGAGAACCCACTGCCTGCACACTGAAACACATAGTCCAAACCCACTGTGCACCCAGAAAAACTTCCCAAGGGTCCCACAACTGAGTCACATTGGTTTTTAAAGGATGTAAGATGTTTTAGGAATCAATGGACAAGGGACACTTTGAACAGTGGCAGTTTTTCATCTGTAGAAGCCATTTGTACTCTTATAAAGAGAATTTTTAAGTGGTTAGCAGCCTCCCTGGAAAATTCAGGAAAACCAGTAAGGGAAAGGGTGGTTTTCATCTTTTCATAAAATTCTTCTCCAGAGCTACTGAGGTTCTCTGTAAAGAATGGATGTTGCGCTTCACCCGGTCTTCCAAGGACGTAGATGCACTCTCTAGCTTCACGTGGCTAGGAGAAAAGACAGGTAAATGGAAATCAAAGCACATTTTTTTTCACATGGTCAGGCAGAATTAGAAGAAACAGGTTGTTAGCCAGAACCCAACTGTAGAAACACAAGTTCTTTTCAACCCACAAAGACAATTTTCAAATGACTCCATCTGGAAGCAGATTTTTTAAATGTCCATAAGGGAAAATTCATCTGTTTTGGAAAACAAGTCAAGTCTCATTGGAAAAAGGTTTTCTGAGCCATAAATTCCCGGGCGTGGTGGCGCACGCCTTTAATCCTAGCACTTGGGAGGCAGAGGCAGGTGAATCTTTGGGAGTTCAAGGCCAGCCTGGTCTACAGAGTGAGTTCCAGGACAGCTGGGGCTACAGGGTCTGGAAAAGACCAAAAAAAAGGAAAGCCAAGGAATTTCACTGATTTAGGAAAAATACCAATCACTTTACTCTCCTTCAAATAAAAAAATCTCCTATTATCTGGCTAGAAAATGGGCACAGTACCAAAAGTGGCCCCAAGGCTGAGCTCTGTGTCGTGGTCAGATACTGAACATCAACCCTCAGCAGTGAGCCTGCTACCAGCCGGGAAGATGCACTTACTGGATGAACTTGCCCTCCCGAGAGTCCAACTTCTCCAGCCTCCGCACTTGCTCATCTTCCCTGGCATGCCTCTTAAGGATATTCAGCCTTTCCTCCTCCCTCCACTTGGCGTTTTCCATCATCTCTTGCCGTTTTCGCTCAAATTCTTCTGCTGAGAGTTTTCTGTTGAGCACAAAAGCCACCCCATTGGTTGTACCTCTTTCCCCACAAAAATCAGCAGCACAGGAGACAGGGCATAGTGGTGGGTCTCAAGACTCCCCAGCTCATAGCTCTCTCCAAGGAAATACCAGGCACAGTGCCGCCAGAAGCTCCCTTCTTTCTGACATCTTGGTCAGGTAGTTACAAGCAAATCACAAAGATGTTTAGTGAAGGATTCCATAATTTTACCCGATAACCTCTAGGGCAGTTATTTTAAAACAAATATGATATAAACTGAGAGCTAATCAGGACCTTAACTGTGTAGCAAATCTATCTTAATAACGCAGAGAACAGAGGACTGGATTATCCATGTGACTGATAAGTACTGTCCCAGAAGAGATGCTTAAAAATTCATGGATATTACTGGGGTGATGTCTCAATGGAAAAGAGTGAATGCTGGGCTGGGCGTGGTGGCACACGCCTTTAATCTCAGCACTCAGGAGGCAGAGGCAATCGGATCTCTGTGAGTTCAAGGCCAGCCTGGTCTACAGAGCAAGCTCCAGGCCAGCTGGGACCAAAGGGAGACCCTGTCTCAAAAATACAAAAAATAAAAAAAATAAAAAAAAGAGTGAATGCTGTGCAACATGAGGACCTGAGTTCAAATCCCCAGCACCCATGTAAAGGCTGGACCATGGCCGTACATGACGACCACCCCAGAGTTGAGTGGCAGAAATAGGCAGGTCCTAGAGTTGGCTGACTAGTTAGCCTAGGAAAAAAAAAAATCAAGTTTCAGATTCACTAAAAGACTATGTCTCAAGAAAATAAGGTGGAGAACATGACCTCCTCTAGTCTCCAATGTGCACACACTGTACACCACACACACAAACTCATGGATACAACCCAAGAATGCACAGATTTAGGATAAAGCTAAAGGCTAGCAACATGACTTAACTTGACCTCAGAAAGTAAGTAGGTCTTGTTCCCTGGCATTCAAACTGAATGAAGTTAGAACAAAAAAAGAAAGTCGCCAACCAGTTTAATCATCACTCAACAATCTCAGACACACAAATCTGTTGCTTCTAAAATAAGCTATGTTATAGTTTGTGATATAAAGATTACTTTTTTTGGGGGGGTCTTTTCGAGACAGGGTCTCCCTGTAGCCCCAGCTGTCCTGGAACTCACTCTGTAGACCAGGCTGGCCTTGAACTCACAAAAATCTGCCTGCCTCTGCCTCCCAAGTGCTAGGATTAAAGGTGTGTGCCACCACGCCCGGCAGATTACTCTAAAAGGAAAAAAAAAAATGGCCCGGTATAGTGGCAAATGCCTTTAATACCAGACACTGGGGAGGAAGAGGTAGGTGGATCTCTGTGAGTTCAAGGCCAGTCTGATCTACAGAGCAAACTCCAGGCCAGCTGGGACTAAAAGGAGACCATGTCTCAAAAATACCAATAAACAAACAAACGAATAAATAAGAGGGTGAAGAGATGACTCAGTGGTTAAGAGGACAGGTTGCTCTTGCAGAGGACCCGGGTTTGGCTCCCAAAATTCACAAGATGGCTAGCAACCATCCATAACTCCAGTTCCAAGAGATCCGACATCCTCTTTGGACCACCATGGGCACTGCATGACATGGGTGTATTTTCATACATTCAGGCAATATATTCAGGCAATAATAAAGTATTTTTTTAAAATTTTTATTTATTTATTTATGTATATGAATGTACTGTCTGCATGTAGGTTTGTGCACCCACGTCGTGCAATGCAGAAGAGGGTGTCAGATTCCCCTGGAACTGGAGTTCTCCTGGAATTGGAGTTACAGATGGTTCTCAGCCTCTGTGTGGGTGCTGGGGATTGAACCCAGGTCCTCTGCAAGAGCAGTCGGTGCTCTTAACCGCTAGGCCATCTCTCCAGACCCAATAATAAAGTTTTTTTTTAATCTTTTCGAGACAGGGTATGTATCCCTGTAGCCCCAGCTGACCTGGAACTCACTCTGTAGACCAGGGTGGCCTTGAACTCACAAAGATCTGCCTGCCTCTGCCTCCCGAGTGCTAGGATTAAAGGCGTGTGCCACCACACCCAGCAATAATAAAGTATTTACAAAACCAAATAAACCAGGCATGGTGATTCATGCCTTTCATCCCAGCACTCCGGAGGCAGAGGCAGGCGGATCTCTGTGAGTTCGAGGCCAGCCTGGTCTACATAGTGAGTTCCAGGACAGCTGGAACTATGGGGAGANAAAAAGGGCTAGAGAAATGGTTCGGTAGCCAAGAACATTTGCTATTCCTGCAGAGAACCTGAGTCCACTCACATGGCAGCTCACAAGCACCTGAAACTCCAGATCAGGGGATCTAACACCCTCTCTGGCCTCTGTAGGCACTGCATACATACAGTACACATATATACAGGCAAAACACTCATACACACACATAAAATAAAAATAAACCTTTTGAGCCTAGAGAGATGGTGTAGCAGTTAAAAAAAAAAAGCCTTTCCAAAACAAAATAGGGCTGGGCGTGATGGCACATGGCTTTAATCCCAGCACTTGGGAGGCAGAGGCAGGTGTATCTCTGTGAGTTCAAGGCCAGCCTGATCTACAGAGCAAGTTCCAGGTCAGGTGGGAGACCCTGTCTCAAAAATAAGCCCCCCCCCCACCGGGCGTGGTGGTGCACGCCTTTAATCCTAGCACTAGGGAGGCAGAGGCAGGCGGATCTTTGTAAGTTCAAGGCCAGCCTGGTCTACAGAGCGAGTTCCAGAACAGCTGGGGCTACAGGGAAACCCTGTCCCAAAAAGACGATAATAATAATAATAATAATAACTCCCCCAAAAAAAAGAAGAGAAGAAGAGAAAGAAGAAGAAGAAGAAGAAGAAGAAGAAGAAGAAGAAGAAAAAACAACCAAATAAAATAAAATTTCACACCACTAAATAAAACAAGGTAAAGTGCTAAATGTGGTATCTTACACCTGCAATCTTAGCACTTCGGAAGCTGAGGCAAGAGGATTGCTGAGAATTCAATGCCAGCCTGGGCTGCAGAGGAAACCCTATGCAACTATAAAACCCACTGAGAGGTGGAGGAATTGTTGAAAAATGAAAGTAGATGGAGAAAAAAATGAATCCAAAGGAAAAAATCAATCCAAAGAGTCTGATATTGATAAGTGAACTAGGTACACAACCCTATAAAGACTCCAGGATGGCAGGTACTAAGCACTTCGGAAACAGCAAGGTGGGCTAGGAAGATGGCTGATCTGGTAAGATCACTGTGCAAGCATGAGGATCTGAATTCAAATCCTCAGAACCCTTGTAAAACTATAGCTGTGGCCACACTCACCTGCTCGAGTGTGCAACCACACACACTACCTTCACTCACATACACAAAAAGAAGAAAAAAGAAATGGCAAGGAGGTGTAGGGCTGGAAACAAAGGTGTTTATTTAAAGAATATTTATTATTTTTATTTTATGTGTATAATCCTGCATGTAAGTGTACCTGTGTCGTGCAGTGCCCATGGAGGCTAAAAGAGGGTAGAAGAGGGTGTGAGATCCCCTAAACATATACATTCTTAACGACTCAATCATCTCTCCAACCAGCTTTAATTTTTTAATTTTTTTTTTTTTTTTGTCTTCTTGAGACAGGGTCTCCCTGCAGCCCCAGCTATCCTGGAACTCACTACATAGACCAGGGTGGCCTTGAACTCCCAGAGATCCACCTGCTCTCCCCAGTACTGCGATTGAAGGTGTGTGCCACCACACCCAGCTAACTTTATTTTATGTATGGGTGTGCCTGCGTGCGTACGTGTGTGTGTGTGTGTCTGTGTCTGTCTGTGTGTGTGTGTCTGTGTGTGTGTGTGTGTGTCTGTGTCTGTGTGTGTCTGTCTGTGTGTGTCTGTGTGTGTGTGTGTCTGTGTCTGTGTGTGTCTGTGTGTGTGTGTGTCTGTGTCTGTGTGTGTCTGTGTCTGTGTCTGTGTGTGTGTTTTGTTGAAACAAGGTCACAGGGTTGTCAAGGCCTAGAACTCAAAATCAAGGCTCGCCTTGAACTCGAGATTTGCCTGCCTCTGCCTCCCAAGTGCCAGAATCAAAGGTGTACACCATGACACCTGGTTCTCTATCTTATTTTTTGAGGCAGGCTCTCTCACTGAATGTGGAGTTCACCAATTCAGCTAAACTGGCTGACCAACAAGCCCCAAGGATCTGCTGAGATTATAAATGTGTGCTCAAACACCTGGCTTTTACGTGGGGAGAGGGGATCAAATTCCTCAAGTCCTCATACTTACACAGAAAGCCCTTTACTTACTGAGCCATTTCCCCAGCCCTGGTTGTGTGTGTGCATGTGTGTGTGTGTGTGTGTACACATGAGAAGAGAGAGAAAATATCCTTGGAAGCCAGAAGAGGGCATAGATAGGGTCTCTTAGATCCCCATCCACATATATATATATATATATATATATATATATATATATAATATATAATATGGTGGTGTGTGTATGTTATGTATTTGTTTTTGAGACAGGGTCTCCCTTTTTAGTCCCAACTGGCCTTGGCCTGAAGGCTCACTCTGTAGACTAGGCTGCCCTTGTGAACTTCACAGAGATCTGCCTGCCTCTGCTTCCCAAGTGCTGGGATTAAAGGCCTGCCCTACCACGCCTGGTATGTTTATATCTATATAGATATATAGATATAAATAAATTTTTGGCCTATTTGAGACAGGTTCTCCCTGTAGCTCAGGCTGTCCTGGAACTCACTATGTAGACCAGCCTGGCCTTGAACTCACAAAGATCCGCCTGCCTCTATCTCTCAAGTGCTAGGATTAAAGGCGTGTGCCACAACGCACAGCCCAAGTGCTTTTTTAATTACATTTAATTGTATGGGTAGCTAGACAGGGGTGTACATCATAGCACATGTATGACATCAAGGGATTACATACAAGAGTCAGTTCTCAAAAAAAAATTTTTTTTAATTAAAATTTAAAAAACAGAATAAAACAATAGTCAGTTCTCTCCTTTCACTTTGTCAGTCCTGAGGATCAAACTCAAGATATCAGACTTGGTAGCAAGCTCTGTTACCCACTGACCCATCTCAGCAGCCCAACTTTATCCTTTCAGTGTGCCTTATGAGGTAAGGAGGATGGGGGCAAATGATCAAAAGTTGCCTTGGGAAGTAGGACATGGTGGAAGGCTGGACATGGTGGCACATGCCTATAATCCCAGCTCTTGGAAGGCTGAAGCAGGAAGATCACCATAAATGTGAAGCCTCAGAAAAGGCATGATGGTACCTGCCTTTAATCCCAGCAACTAAGGAGACAGAGACTGGTGGATCTCTGTGAGATTGAGGCCATCATGGTCTACATAGTGAGTAAGGCCAGCTGGGGCTTGCAAGTTTAGACCCGCTGTCTCCAAAAAGACAAAAAAAGAAAAAAAAAAAAAAAAAACATGCTTTTTTTTTTTTTTTGTCTTCAGACTGGATCTCCCTGTAGCCCCAGCTGGCCTGGAACTCCCACCTCCTGAGACCCCAGTCTCGCCTTGAACTCACAAAAGATCCGCCTGCCTCTGTCTTCCCAAGTGCTAGGATTAAAGGCGTGCGCCACCATCGCCCTGCTTCACATGCCTTTTTTTTAATTTTTATTTATTTTTGTATGGTGTATGATATACTGTCTGCATGTAGGTTTCCATTGTGCAACCGCTGTCATGCAATTGCCGCAAGAGGGTCAGAGAGGCAAGGTCTTCGCGATTTCCCCTGGAACTGGAGTTCTCCGGAATTGGAATATTTACAGCACAGATTCTCAGCCGCCATGTGGGTGCTGCGGGGATCAAACCCGGCGTCCTTCTGCAAGAGCAGTCGGTGCTCTTAACTGCTAGGCCATCTCTCCAGCCCCCACATGCCTTTTTTTAATCCCAGACAGAAGCAGGTAGATTAACTAGTGAATTCCAGACCAGCCGGTCTACATTACTGAGTTCCAGGACAGCCAAAAAAAAAAAAAACCCAAAAAAAACAAAAAAAACAAACAAAAAAAAGTGCAGCGCTGGAGAGATGCGCGCTGACTTCGCTCTTGCAGAGACCCGGCCCGTTCGAATCCCCAGCACCCACATGGTTGGCTGAGAACCATCTTTAACTCCAGTTCCAGGGAATGCCAATACCCTCTTCTGACACTCCAAAGGGCATTTGCACGACACAGAGTGGCACCAAACCTACATGCAGACAGTACACAGTATATTTCATACACATAAAAAAAAACTAAATAGGGCGTCTGGAGAGATGCCTTAGCGGTAAGAGCTAGGTTAAAGAGCCGGACTGGCCTCTTACAGAGGACCCAGGTTCGATCCCAGCACCCACATGGCGGCCGAGGAACCGTTTCTGAAACTCCGATTCCAGGGAGAACTCCAGTTCCGGCGGAATCCGACACCCTCCTCTGACCTCCGAGGCATTGCACGACACGGTGTACAAACTTGCATGCACGCAGCACATTCATACACTCATACAGCAACATAAATAAATGCCAGGACATGGTTGGCGCAGCGCCTTTAATCCTAGACTGTTGGGAGCAGAGGCAGGTGGATCTCTCTTTAAGTCCGAGGCCAGCCTGGTCTACAGACGTGGTTCCAGGACAGCCAGAGCTACAGGGAGACCCTGTCTCAAAAAAGACAAAAAATAAATCAAGAATAAATAAATAAAAATAAATAAAATAAATAAATAAATTTTTGAAAAAAAGTGCTGATGGTGGCACACACCTTTAATCCAGACTCAGGACCAGAGGCAAGTGGATCTTATGAGTTCGAGGCCAGCCTTGGTCTACACAGTGAGGTTCAGGGACAGCTTAGGGCTACAGGGAGACCCTATCTCAAAAAGACCAAAAAGAGAAAACAAAAACAAAAAAAAAACAAAACCAGATTTTTAATAATTAAAAAACCAAATAACTAACAAATAGACCAATTAACCTTCACCTTGCAACAATCGAAGGTAAGTGCATCAAAATCGCAACACCAATATATCCTCTAAAATCTGAAGCCCCGACATCTCGGAATCATCTACCCCACATTGAAAAAAGCTAAAAAAACGGGCGAAATGCCTAATCTGATTCATCCATGTGAAGCTCTTACCAGAGCGTGCTTAGCAAGAACCCAGTCGATCGCCCAGTCACCCACATCGTCCCTAAGAAGCCAGATCTCTACAAAGCCAGTTCCAGACCAGCCAGGCTGCATTAAAATGCAGACGCGCGTGTCTTCCAACTCATCTTCTCTCTCCCCCCTCCTCCCTCTCTCCCCCCTCCCTCTCTCNAACTAAATAGGGGCTGGAGAGATGGCCTAGCGGTTAAGAGCTAGGTTAAGAGCCGACTGCTCTTACAGAGGACCCAGGTTCGATCCCCAGCACCCACATGGCGGCCGAGAACCGTCTGAAACTCCGATTCCAGGAGAACTCCAGTTCCGGGGGAATCCGACACCCTCTTCTGACCTCCGAGGCATTGCACGACACGGGTGCACAAACTTGCATGCAGACAGTACATTGATACACATACAGAAATAAATAAATGCCAGGCATGGTGGCGCACGCCTTTAATCCTAGCACTTGGGAGGCAGAGGCACGTGGATCTCTGAGTCCGAGGCCAGCCTGGTCTACAGAGTGAGTTCCAGGACAGCCAGAGCTACAGGGAGACCCTGTCTCAAAAAGACAAAAAATAAATAAATAAATAAATAAAAATAAATAAATAAATAAATAAATTTGAAAAAAAGTGCTGATGGTGGCACACACCTTTAATCCCAGACTCAGGAGGCAGAGGCAAGTGGATCTTTATGAGTTCGAGGCCAGCTTGGTCTACACAGTGAGTTCCAGGACAGCTTAGGGCTACAGGGAGACCCTATCTCAAAAAGACCAAAAAAGAAAAAAAAACAAAAAAAAACAAAACAATAAAAAACCAAATAACTAACAAATAGACCAATGACCTGCCAGACAAGGTAGCACATGACCTTAATCTCCAACATTCAGGAAGCAATATTGAGGTTGATCTCTGTGAGTTTGAGACCAGCCTGATCTACAAAGCCAGTTCCAGACCAGCCAGGGCTGCATAATGAGACCCTGTCTCAAAAAACAAAGCAAGAGTCTAGAGAGATGTCTCATTAGTTACGGGCACTAGCTACTCTTCCAGAGGATCTGGGTTAGATTCCCAACACTCACATGGCAGCTAATAACCACCCATAACTCTAGTTCCAAGGGCTCCAACACCCTCTTTTGTCCTCTGAGGGCTCTTCATGATACAGGTGCACTTACAAACATGCAGGCAAAGCACACATATGTGTAAAATTAAAATTAAAAAGCAAGACAAAACACCAACAAAGTTGACCAGGGGTGGCAGAGTGCTTGCCTACTATGAACAAAGACCTGGTTTGAGTCCCAGTAACACATAAACCAGGCATGGTAGCATATGCCTGTACTCTCAGCACTCAGGGACCAGAGGCAGAAGGATCAGAGTTCAAGGCCATCCTTTGTTACATACAGAATTTGAGGCCAGCCTGGGATACATGAGATCCTGTCTCAAAAAGGAACTTTACAAAAGTAATAAAGTCATTCTAGCAAAAAAGCCAGACACATTACCCTTTGCCATGCTGTGAGTTGCTTCCAGATATGACCTATGAAATCTGAAATTAGTGTGCTCTAGACTTACCTAGTGTATCCAGAAGCATGCCGCCTCTGGTAGATCTTCTTAGGAGATGGGCTGTTAGTCTGGTTTCTCTCTTTCCTGTTTACCTTAGAGGTATGCCTGTAACAGAAGGGATAAGCCTTTTTAGTACGGGGAATAATAATAATAATAATAAATTTCTTTAAGAACTCCCCCCCCAAAAAAAGGGGCTGGAGAGATGGCCTAGCAGTTAAGAGCACCGACTGCTCTCGCAGAGGACCTGGGTTCGATCCCCAGCACCCACATGGCGGCTGAGAACCGTCTGTAACTCCAATTCCAAGAGAACTCCAGTTCCAGGGCAATCCTACGCCCTCTTCTGACCTCCATGGCATTGCACGACACGGGTGCACAAACCTATATGCAGACAATACATTCATACACATAAATAATAAAAAATAAAAATAAAATAAAAGAACTCCCTAAACAGTATAATGCAAGACTTGGGGAAACTCAGGAGTTAAGGTTTCATACTGCATAAGCATGAGGATCAGCTTTCAGATCCCAGGGCCCAAAGGCACAGTCCTCATGCATGCCTGCAACCACAGCATTAAATGGAGAAGAGACAGGAGAGGACTGTTGGGACTTGCTGGCTTCCAGCCTGGCCCCAAAAATGTGATCTCCAGATTCAGAGAGAGACACTGCCTCAAAGAAATAAGGTAGAAAGTGACAGGAAATACTTAACACTTTCTTCAGGCCTCTACATAAGCACAGGCATGCCTACACACACACACACACACACACACACACACACACACACACACAAAGTTTAATCCAAAAATATATATAATCTAAACAGAAGAGAAGAAATTCTACCAGCACGATATATTCCTACAAATGCATGATTTGTTGTGATTGCATTGTAATTACAGGGAGGTATAATGACATAAAGAAAATAAAGCTGAGAACATCAATGAAGGACACGGCCCAAAGCAAATACCTGCTGTGATCAGGCGCTTATGATCACAGGTGATGTCCCAATGAATTCCCACACTCACAGTTTGCTGGACCTTGGGGACCGTGACCTGCTGCCCCCTGGGGATCGAGATTTCCTGTCCCGGGACCTATCTTCCTTGGTCCTCTTCTTACTGGTGTGTCTAGGGGGTGAGCGGGAGGAGCTTCTTGACCTGGAGCAGTTCTTCACCCCCCTTGGCTCAGTCAGCAGAGGACCCTGCAGTCTTTGGTTACGATCTGAGTCCCTCACCTGTATCATTAAGGAAAGGAAGAGATCAAATGGAAATGCAGTGGAGCAAGGAAAAGAATGAACAATGAGGTTCTTCCTATAAGGTGCCAAGTGATTACAGATGAGTAATCTGTGCAAGCGAGCATGGGAGTACATACCTGAGGACTAGCACTCAGGATACTGAGGCAGGAAGACTGAATTCAAGGCTAGCCTGGGTTGCATACTGATATCATGTCTCAAAAAAAGAAAGAGAAGCCAGGCATGGTGGTGCATATCTTTAATCCCAGCACTCAGGAGGCAGAGGCAAGGGGATCTCTATGAATTCAAGGCCAGCCTGGTCTACATAGTGAGTTCCAGGATGGCTGGGTCTCAAAAAGAAAAAGAGGTGGATACAATGGCACACATCTGTAATACTAGCAACTTGGGAAGCAGAGGCAGGAAGATCTCAATTTTGAAGCGAGTTAGAACTACATATGGAAACCCTGCCTCAGAAAAGCCCAGAGCTGCATGGCTATAATCCTAGCTTTCAAGATGCTAAGGCAGAGGCTGGAGAGATGGTCTAGCGGTTAAGAGCGCCGACTGCTCTTGAAGAGGACCCGGGTTCGATCACCACCACCCACGTGGCAGCTGAGAACCATCTTTAACTCCAGTTCCAGGGGAATCCAACACCCTCTTCTGACCTCTGCAGCTTTGCATGACACAGGTGCACAAACCTACATGCAGACACTATATTCATACACATAAAAAAATAAATAAAGGCCGGGTGTGGGGGTGCAGGCCTTTAATCCTAGCACTTGGGAGGCAGACGCAGGCAGAACTCTGTGCATTCAAGGCCAGCCTGGTCTACAGAGTGAGTTCCAGGGCAGCTGGGGCTACAGGGAGACCCTGTCTCGAAAAGATAAATAAATAAATAAATAAATAAATAAATAAATAAATAAATAGTTTAAAAAAGATGGTAAGGCAGAACAAGTCAGAGGTTTTAAAAAAATATATTTTATGTATTATTTTTATTTTGCATTTATGAGTATTATGCCTGCATGTATCTATGTGTACCTGTGTCCTGCAGTGTCTGAGGAGGTCAGAAGAGGGCATCAAAGTCCCCTGGAACTGGATTACAGACAGTTGTTAGCCACCATATGAGTTGAACCCAGATCCTCTAAGAAAGCAGCCAGTTCTCTTAACTGCTGAGCTTCTCTCAGCCCTCAAATTCATTTTTTTGAGACAGTCTCAAAAAAGAGCCCAATGTAATGCCCCACATCTAAAATGCCCGCACTTGCCGGGCTTGGTGGCACACGCCTTTAATCCTAGCACTTGGGAGGCAGAGGCAGGCGGATCTTTGAGTTCAAGGCCAGCCTGGTCTACAAAGTAAGTTCTAGAACAGCTGGGACTACAGGGAGACCCTGTCTCGAAGAGATAAAAAAAAAAAAAATTGAGTGATATCAGCTGGTCAAAAGCTATCAAAATATGTATATTTCATGTAAATTAGTTTTAGGCAGAATGCCTGAATATTCCTCTGCTCAGAGGACCTACAATGGATAAGGAGCAGGCCTGCTCCCCAGCAGACCTAGCTTTCACAATACAAACTCCCCTGCTATGTACAGATGCCAAGGTGACAACCTGCACAGTCCCGTAGTCACTCCCTTTGGAAAGCCCATATCTCTACCTGTAAGCCATATCCAGGGGCTTTGGACAAAACAGAAGAGGAATCTGCCATCTTCTTCTGAGACCTAAGAGATTAAAACATATACACATTTACTGAAAAAGAAAATGTACACAGGTCAAATTTTTAAATTACTTATACTAATACAGGGTGACCTTTCCTACCTCCCATTACTTGCTATTACTTGGCAGTGTGTTTCTCTATTTGGACTGTCTTTATTGGAAAATGCATCAGCACAGTTAAGTTTTTCCTGTGAAAAGCCGTGGGCTGAGCTCTCAGCCCTAGTGCTTGAACACATTCTCCTCTCACCTCATGTTGCTATTCCAGGGACTACTTGTGACTCAGCAGCAGCAGAGCTGACTGTTCCCACGGGAAGATGCAGAATGGGCCTACATGGTACAATTAATCCATTAAAAAAAAAAAAGAATCCTACAGCCAGGCGTGGTGGCACACACTTTTAATCCTAGCACTCGGGAGGCAGAGGCAGGTGGATCTTTGTGAGTTCAAGGCCAGCCTGGTCTACAGAGTGAGTTCCAGGACAGCTGGGACTACAGGGAGACCATCTCGAAAAGACCAAAACAAACAAACAAACAAACAAAAAGAATCCTATAGAAAACCCACTTCAGTCCTAAGGACCCAAGCTGAAATGAAACCAAGTCAAACCAGGAGCTGGGACCTAAGATCAGGGGTCTCCATCCAAAGCACACCAAGAAACAAACCCACTCATATTTTAGCATCTATAAGGAATTCTAGTGCCAAGCTCTGTGACATGGGGTCCTCATCTGTGTGTTCGCCACTGAAGCCACAGTGCCTTGCAGTTCCTGACTCAGAACAGGCTCAGTTCCTCTTGTGGAATGAATGAATGAGCAAGAAGCTCAGTGATGAGGGAGGCTGCTTCCATGTGCTCACCTCCCTTGGCTGGGCTCTTCATCGCTGCTGGAACGGTCGCTACTCGAGCTCCTGTGCTTGTGTTTCTTGTGCTTCTTTTTCTTTTCCTTCTTTTTCTTCTTCTCCTTTTTTTCCAGACTCATTTGCAACTAGATAAATATCCAGACCATCACCATACAAAATGACTTGAGCCGGGCATGGTGGCGCACGCCTTTAATCCTAGCACTTGGGAGGCAGAAGCAGAGGCAGGCGGATCTCTGTGAGTTCAAGGCCCGCCTAGTCTACATAGTGAGCTCCAGGCCAGTTGGGACTAAAGGGAGACCCTGACTCAAAAGCACAAAAAAAAAAAAAAATCTGAGCTAGGAGTAGTGGCCCACAGCTTTAATGCCAGCACTCTGAAGGTGGAGGCAGGTGACTCTGTGAGTTCAAGCAAAGCCTGGTCTACATAGTCAGTTGCTGGCAAGCCTAAATATTGAGATCTACCGACTGATCAACAAATAGAAAGATACACAGATAGGATATAAAACCTTGCCAGGTGTGGTGGCGCACGCCTTTAATCCTAGCACTTGGGAGGCAGAGGCAGATGGGTCTTTGTGAGTTCAAGGCCAGCCTGGTCTACAGAGTGAGTTCCAGGACAGCTGGGACTACAAGGAGACCCTGTCTCGAAAAGACCAGAAAAAAAATAAAAAATACCTTAGGTGAAGCTCCATTGCTTCACACACAACTACTCTAACTTCACAGAAGTCCACTGAAATGCAGAGTTTGGGTCTGGCAACTGTGTGTTTTAATGGCTACCTCAATCTAGTTAACTCTGTGTTTTTATTTCTAAGTATATTAAAATAAGTAATTTACTTTAAAAATTTTCCTCAAAAATCTAAAATAATCTAAAATCTAAAATAACTTTAAAGTTATAAGAAAACACTTCATTCCCATTATCTTTGATATCTTGTACACCACTAAAAATAGTAATTTTTTTTTTACAAGATTTCAAGCTTTATATTTGAAGTACAATTTCTCAGGCCTTACTATTTATTTCTGGTTATACTTTCCTTTTGGATGTTTAAGGCCACACAGCCCAGATTAACCAAGGTTTGTGTTTTCTCAAGGTCAGTTGAGGATCTGGTCCTCAGGGGTCACTCAGGTTTTTGGGGCGGAGGGAGCCCCTGTCTCCTTTTGTCTTTTCATTTACCAGTTTCATCTACTTGAGGACAAAGTCAGGTCTTGTAGACCAGGCTTCCCTTTTTGAAGCATGAACAGATTTTCCTGTTTATAGACTGGACACTGGCTGAAGTTCCATTAGTGAATCTCCAAGACCTCCTTGCACAAGAAGACTGGTGACTCACATTTGCAGGACATTTCAAGAGATGACCCCATGCATAGTCCCCTGGGACTTAGTTGACCTCTGAAGGCAAGGAACAAAGTTTCCCTTAAACCCTGGCCAAATTGGTAANGTGTTCTGTTTGCTTGCTTGCTTGCTTTTTTCTTTTCCTTCTTTTCTTCGTTCCTTTTTTTCCAAACTCATTTATGACAACTAGATAAATTATCCAGACCCACCATACTAAGAAATGACTTGAGCCGGGATGGTGGCCGACGCTTAAGCCTAGCACTGGGAAGCAGAGCAGAGGCAGACGATCTCTGTGAGTTCAAGGCTAGCCTGGTCTACATAATGGCTCCAAGCCGGGTACTAAAGGAGACCCTGACTCAAAAACAAAAAAAAAAAAAAAAAAAAAAGAAAAAAAAAGACCGGACTCTTGAGAGTAACAACGTGATATCAGGTACAGATCCTCTGGTTCCCAGTTCTAGAGCATTCGGGTGGTCCAGGTGTTTATATGGTCTTTCATTATCTCATTTCGGTTCTCTTGTGCGATCCGTTTTTCTTTACATTTTCTTTTTCCACACATGTGAGGTCGTCCTGCGGGATCAACTTCAGTTGTGCAAGCTTCAGCAAGTGTCTTTACCCCCTGAGTCACATAGGCAGTCCCTAGAATCCACATTTGTCCACAGTCCCCAGAACTACTACCTTAGGTCAAGATCTTCACTTCTGCTGAAAGCTGTCAGGGAGTATAAGGTCAGTCTTTAATTTTCTTACCAACTCACTTAAGAAGTATCACATACCGGGTGACCAACAAGTGAGCTCTAGAAGCTCTATACTAGGACACTCTCTTGTCTCCAAAAACACTGCATGATCATGTTTTCCGACTGGCATTTTAGGAAAAAAAAATGTGGACTGGTGAGATGGCTCACCAGGTAAAGGCACTTGTGGTCAAGTCTGATGACCTAGGACCCACAGGGTTCAGACAAGGAAACCAACGTCAATATGTCTCTGGTCGACCTCCACACACATACATGGTAGTATAAGCAAGCACAACAACCACATGATTAGATGATAGACAAATGGGATGGATGAGATAGTATAAGATAGATAGATAGATATGATAAGATAGATTAGCTAGGTAGAATACAGACAGACAGACAGCAGGAGGCATGTTTTTGGAAGTTAGATGGACCATGTTATAAATAAATTTTAATGAAATCAGTGTGTGGTTACTGTTTCAAAAACAAAAAGCAAAAGAGGAAATCAATGCCTAAATGTATTATAGATTAAGGGGTACATAAAATCCACCAGAAGATTTGTACATAAAACTCACAATTTTAAGCCAGGGCAGCCGGGTGGTTGTGGTGTGCACGCCTTAATCTGGCACTTGGGAGGACCAGAGGCAGGCGGATCTTTGTGAGTTCAAGACCAGGCCGTCTACAGAGTGAGTTCCAGACAAGCTGGCTACAGGAGACCCTCTCTAAAAGACAAAAAAAAAAAATTAACCAGGTATGGTAGGTACACGCCTGTTAATCCTAGCACTGGATTGGGAGCCGAGGCAGGCGGGATCTCTGTGAATTCAAGGCCAACCTGTCTACAGAGTTGAGCTCCCAGGCAAGCTGGAAAAAGAGAACTCTCCAGGGCTGGAGAGATAGCTAAGGTTAAGACCCGATGCTCTTGCAGAGACCGGTTCGATCCCCAGCACCCACATGGCGGCTAGAACATCTGTAACTCCAATTCCAGGAGAACTCCAGTTCCAGGGGAACTCGAGACCTCTTCTGACCTCCGCGGCGCTTGCACGACACGGTGCACAACTGCATGCAGACAGTACACTTCATACACATACAGAAAAAATAAAAATAAATAAAAAAAAAAACCAACAAAACTTTAAGCCTGGTGTGCTTTATTTTTTAGTGTGTATGCGTCTTATTGCCTGCATATGTGTAAAGTGTACCCTACTTGTGTCAGGCCACAGAAAGATCGAAGTAGGGCTTAATCCCCCCTGAAACTGGATTTACAGACAATTGTTAGCTGGCCTTACAGAGGACCACGTTTTTTTTTTCATTCTGTAAAAAAAGCTGGGGCTACAGGGAGACCCTGTCTCGAAAAGTAAGAAAAAAAAAAAAAAACAGAGGACCCAGGTTCAGTTCTCAGCACCCACATGGCAGCTAACAACCATTTATAACTCCAGTTCCAGGGGATCAAAGACCCTCTTCTGGCCTCTATGGGCATAGTGCAACATGGGTATACTTAGAAACATCCAGTCATGGGGCTGGAGAGATAGCCTAGTGGTTAAGAGCACCGACTGCTCTTGCAGAGAACCTGGGTTTGATCCCCAGCACCCACATGGCGGCTGAGAACCATCTGTAACTCCAGTTCCAGGAGAACTCCAGTTCCAGGGAAATCCAAGACCCTCTCCTGACCTCCTCGGCATTGCACGACACGGGTGCACAAACCTACATGCAGACAGTACATTCATACACATACAAAAATAAATAAAATTTGAAAAAAAAAAGAAAAAAAAGAAACATCCAGTGATAAATGCTCATACACATGAAATTAAAATAAGTAACCAATAAAATGAAACCAAAGAATACTCCACATGGCTAGGCATGGTGGCCCACGTCTTATATCCCAGCATTTGGGAGGCAGAGACAGGCAGATCTCTTTGAGTTCAAGACCAGCCTGGTCTATATAGCAAGTTCTAGGCCAGGTGGGAGCTACAGGGAGACCCTGTCTCAAAAATAACAAGAAGAGAACACATTTTAATGCATGACTTACCAGCTCTTTGATTTTCTTCATTTTCACAGGATTGTTCAATACCTCTCTTTTTTTCTCCTCTTCTTTCTTCCTAAATAGAAGAAATTATTTTTAATGACTATTTCTTTTGCAAAGGAAATTAATTTATTCTCCTTACCAAATTCTACATGACAACCCTTCTTCAAAACTCATCCATGCAGTCTCTATGTTGAAATATACAGGATGGTGAAGAAGCCAGAGTCTCACCCCAATGTACACAAGACAGCAGATTGTGGAGGTTGGCTACACAGGGACACTGCTGTGTATGACAGTCAGTTCAACCTCCTTCTCATTAGTATTCAACTCCAAAGCTTCCCTCATTGGTAAAGAAACAGGTGTGGGCCTGTGAATGCCACAGCTATTGTTCAGCATTGTAACAAGTTAGTCATCTAGTAAATAAAGATAATGGACTGATTGTTCTTTTGAGAAGTCATATTCTCATATCAATCTACTAAAGGATAAACTCATCAATCTTCCTAAAGGCTGTTCTGTTTAGGACTACTTATGACAGCTAGCACAAACTCTGTGATCTCACAAAATTTATCTCAAGAATTTGTTAGTATGAAAAAAAAAAATGAAGGTGGGACTGGAGAGATGGGTGCTCTTGCAAAGGACCCAGATTTGGTTCCCAGCACTCACATGGTGGCTAAAAACCATATTATGCCAGGTTCCAGGGGATCTGACACTCTTTCTTCTGGCTTCTATGAGCACTGCACACACAGGTGCACTTATAAATATACAGGCAGGGGGCTGGAGAGATGGCCTAGCGGTTAAGAGTACCGACTGCTCTTGCAGAGGACCTGGGTTTGATCCCCAGCACCCACATGGCAGCTGAGAACCATCTTTAACTCCAGTTCCAGGGGAATCCGACGCTCTCTTCTGACCTCCGTGGCATTGCACAACACGGGTGCACAGACCTACATGCAGACAGTACATTCATACACATAAATAAATAAAATTAAAGCGGGTGTGGTGGTGCACGCCTTTAATCCTAGCGCTTGGGAGGCAGAGGCAGGCGGATCTTTGTGAGTTCAAGCCTAGCCTGGTCTACACAGCAAGTTCCAGGACAGCTGGGGCTACAGGGAGACAAAAAAATAAAATTAAATTAAATTAAAAAAAAAAAAAACTTAAAAAAAAGTCTCTTAAAAAAAAATAAATATGGGTGGGAGAGATGACCTAGTGGTTAAGAGTTCTGACTGTTCTCCCAGAGGACCGGTGTTTGATTCCCAGCATCCACATGGCGGCTGAGAACCGTCTTTAACTCCAGTTCCAGGGGAATCCGACACCCTCTTCTGACCTCCGCTGCATTGCACGACAGGGGTGCACCAACCTACATGCAGACAGAACACTCATACACATAAAAATAAATAAGGGGCTGGAGAGATGGCCTAGCGATTAAGAGCGCTGACTGCTCTTGCAGAGGACCGGGGTTCGATCCCCAGCACCCACATGGCAGCTGAGAACTGACTTTAACTCCAGTTCCAGGGGAATCCAACGTCCTCTTCTCACCTCCGTGGCATTGTGCAACACGGGTGCACAAACCTACATGCAGACAGTACATTTATACACATACAAGAATAAATAAAAAGCCAGGCATGGTGGCGCACACCTTTAATCCTAGCACTCGGGAGGCAGACGCAGGAGGATCTTTGTGAATTCAAGGCCAGCCTGGTCTACACAGTGAGTTCCAGGATAGTTGGGGCTACAGGGAGACCCTGTCTTGAAAAGACAAAAAAAAAAAAAAAAAAAAAAAAGAATAAAAAATTAATAAATTAAAAAATAATAAATAAAATTTTGCCCGTGCATGGTGGCCATGCCTTTAATCCTAGCACTTGGGTAGGCCGTGGCGGGAGGTCAGCGGATCCTCTGTGAGTGCGAAGTCGCCACCTGATTTACAGAGTGAGTCCAGGACACAGCAGAGCTACATGGGTGAACCCTAGTCTCAAAAAGACCAAAAAAAAAATAAAATATAATGAAATAATATAATAAAATTAAAACTAAAATAGCAAATTCAGGCAAAACCATCTCATAACATAATAATTAAAAATGAAAGAATTATTACTATTTAAATAAATCAAGAAATATTGCGGGGCATTGGTGGTACACGCCTTTAATTCCTGTCACTTGCGGACGCATAGGCAGGGGTATCTTTTGTGAGGTTCAAGGCCCGCCTGCTGTTTAGCAGAGTTGAGTTCCATGACAGCGGTGAAGCACATGGAGACCTGTCTCTAAAACAGACCAAACATAAAATAAAATTTTATTTTATTATTTTTTTTATAGTTATTGATTAATGTCTGCATGTAGGTTGTTGCAGTGTCGTGAAATGCGTGGAGGTCAGAAATACGGTCTCAGACGTTCCCCGGATACATGGTAATCTCCTGGAATTGAGTTACAGAGTGTCAGCCTCCATGTGGTTGTGTGGGGATCGACCTGGGTACTCTGTAAGAGCAGTCGAGCCTCTTACACGTTATAGGTCTCTCTCCAGCCCTCAGATCTTGAAAATTTAAACTCAATTACCAGGCATGGTTGCACACAATTTAATACACCTAACATTGGCAAGCGGTGGGGGAGGGAGGCAGGGTTGATCTCTGGTGAGTTCCGGGGCAGCTAAAAACTAGAGTGGATCCTGTCTCATAATAAGAGACTCCCCCCAAAAAATATATAAATTGAAAACAAGTTAGGGACACAACAGAATATATTACATAAGAGTTGGGCATGATTACACCGACTGTAATCCTAGTACTCAGTAGACCTAAGGCACGAAAGGATTGTGACATCAGAGACCCAGGGTACAACAGGCAGATACTGTCTCAACGAATTGAAAAGCTGCACCTAGTGATAGACAAGAGAATCAGGAATTCACCGGCCATCCTCACCTACATGGCCCAGTTTAAAGCCATGCCTACGCTACATGACAACCCTGTCTAAACTAAACAAGAAAGTGCTTGGGAGATAGCTTAATCAGTAAAGACTTTTGTTGCAAAAAAAAAAAAAACGTTAGTAAGATCCTTGACTCTTGATCTCCAGGAACCCATGTAAATAAGCTGGGTACAGGCGGTAAAGAGATGGATCAGCATTAAAGGGCACTGCTTGATGCCAGAGGACACGGTTTGGTTCCCAGGCTCCACATGGTGGCTAATCAACCATCCCATAACTACCAAGTTCCAGAGTACCAATGGCCCTACTTCTGACATCCTCCACCTGCACTGCATGCCACCAGGTTGCATTAAGGCAAATATTACTTTAATAACTACACAATAATAATAATAATTACTAACCAATTATTTTATGTCTTTCCAGGACAGGAGTCACCCTATAGCCCCAGCTGCCGTGGAACTCACTCTGTGAGACAGGTGCCTTGAACTCACAAAAGATCCAACCTGCTCTCTTGCCATCCCAAGTGCTAGTTTATCTTAGATTTTTTTTTTTTTTTTTTTTTTTTTTTTTATTTTCTATTTTTTTGTACTGCCATGCAGGTTTGTCTGTCAGCAAATGCCGCGGAGGTCAGAGTCAGACGGTTGTAGGTATTCCCTGGAACTGGAGTTCTCCTGGAATTGGAGGTACAGACGCGTTTCAGCCCCATTGGGTGCTGGATGGATCGCATACCCAGGTCCTCTGCAAGTAGCAGTGCAGTGTGGCACTATTCAACCACTAGGCTATCTCTCTCAGGACCCAATGCTAGATTAAAGGCGTGCACGCCACCAAGCCCAACAAAATAATTTAAAATATATGTACAATAAAAAAAATAAATAAAATAAGAACATGAAAAAATAAAAAATAGATAGAAATACCAACTCTCTCTCTTCTCGGTCTTTTTAGACAGGAGGGTCTCCCTTTAGTTCCCAGCTACACCCGGATCTTTATATGTAGACCAGGTGCTGGCTTGAACCACAGAGGACTGCTTCTGCTCTCCTCCTGACTTGACTGCTGGATTATTTACAGGCTGTGCAACCACCTCGCCCAGTCCTTCCTACCTTCCCATTTTTGTTTCAGGGTCAAAGGTGGGTGACCAAACCTAGCCCAGTTTGGTGCATCTGCTACTATCTTTCCATATGGCTGAACATCACGCATCTTAGGGGATTCCCTTCTCACTGTCAGGAGACAAATGGAGAGAGATAAATCCAAAGAAAAATCAGCTACAAAGCAAAAGAACCAGCAGCCTTTGGCAGAGTCTGCAGGCATTGCTATAACAACCCTTCCCAGCCCCTCAGCAGTACCTGATGATGAAGAGAGGGTCCTCCCGGATTTTGCTGGCCATGTCAAGAAGGGAATTATTGGACTCTGATGGGGCAAATTATAGAGCCTGGGAGGAGTCCTGCTCTCAGAATGAACAGCCGGCGTCCTTCTCCATCTTCTCAAAGACGTACTTGTCAATGGGGCGTCCCAGTAGGTACTCCTCACGGTTTCACCATCCCACCAGGCCCGCCTCCTGGTACATCCAATCTGTTTTTCTTCTTTTTTCTGGTTAAAAAAAAAAAAAAAAAAGATTATAATATATATAGAATCAAAGGAAATGGAAACTTCCTNAAAAAAAAAAAAAAAAAAAAAAAAAAAAAAAAAAAAAAAAAAAAAAAAAAAAAAAAAAAAAAAAAAAAAAAAAAAGAATAAATAAATTTTTAAAAATAATAAATAAAATTTTGCCGGGCATGGTGGCGCATGCCTTTAATCCTAGCACTTGGGAGGCGGAGGCAGGCGGATCTCTGTGAGTTCGAGGCCAGCCTGATCTACAGAGTGAGTTCCAGGACAGCCAGAGCTACAGGGAGACCCTGTCTCAAAAAGACCAAAAAAAAAATAAAATAATAATAATAATAATAAATAAAATTTAAAAAATAAAATAAATATTCAGGCAAAACACTCATATACATAAAATAAAATAAAGAATTATTACTATTTAAAAAAATCAAGAAATATTGCGGGGCATGGTGGTACACGCCTTTAATCCTAGCACTTGGGAGGCAGAGGCAGGCGGATCTTTGTGAGTTCAAGGCCAGCCTGGTCTACAGAGTGAGTTCCAGGACAGCTGGAGCTACAGGGAGACCCTGTCTCAAAAAGACCAAAAAAAAAAATTTTATTTTTATTTTTTTTTATGTGTATGAATGAACTGTCTGCATGTAGGTTTGTGCACCGTGTCGTGAAATGCCGTGGAGGTCAGAAGACGGTCTCAGATTCCCCTGGAACTGGAATTCTCCTGGAATTGGAGTTACAGACGGTTCTCAGCCTCCATGTGGGTGCTGGGGATCGAACCTGGGTCCTCTGTAAGAGCAGTCGGCGCTCTTAACCGTTAGGGTATCTCTCCAGCCCTCAGATTTGAAAATTTAAACTCAATACCAGGCATGGTGGTGCAAGCCTTTAATACCACCATAACTTGGCAAGGTGGGGGAGGAGGCAGGGTGGATCTCTGTGAGTTCCGGGGCAGCTAAAACTAGAGAGGATCCTGTCTCAAAAAGACTCCCCCCAAAAAATTAAAATTTGGAAAACAAGTTAGGGACACAACAGAATATATTAATAAAGAGTTGGGCATGATTGTACACCACTGTAATCCTAGTACTCAGTAGACTAAGGCACAAGGATTGTGAATCAGAGACCCAGGGTACACAGGCAGATACTGTCTCAACGAATTGAAAAGCTGCACCTAGTGATAGACAAGAGAATCAGGAATTCAAGGCCATCCTCACCTACATGGCCAGTTTAAAGCCAGCCTACGCTACATGAGACCCTGTCTTAAACTAACAAAAAGTGCTTGGGAGATAGCTTAATCAGTAAAGTACTTGTTGCATACGAGTAAAGACTTGACTTTGATCTTTCAGAACCCATGTAAAAAAGCTGGGTACAGGGGCTAAAGAGATGGCTCAGCAGTTAAAGGCACTGCTGATGCAGAGGACACAGGTTTGGTTCCCAGCATCCACATGGTGGCTAACAACCATCCATAACTCCAGTTCCAGAGTAACAATGCCCTCTTCTGACCTCCACAGGCACTGCATGACCCAGGTGTACTTAGAGGCAATATACTTATACACATAAAATAATAATAATAAATAAAAATTATTTTTGTCTTTTCCAGACAGGGTCTCCCTATAGCCCCAGCTGGCCTGGAACTCACTCTGTAGACCAGGCTGGCCTTGAACTCACAAAGATCCACCTGCCTCTGCCTCCCAAGTGCTAGGATTAAAGGAGTGCACCACCACACCGGGCTTATTCTGAAATTTAAAAAAAAATGCGTTAATTCTACTAATGAAGATTCACTTATCCTGAAACCCACAAGACATACCATATCTACCATCATCCTTTCATTTTACAGACCCTGCAAGGACCTGCTTTAAGTGGTCTGACTGGCCGGGCATGGTGGTGCACGCCTTTAATCCTAGCACTTGGGAGGCAGAGGCAGGCGGATCTTTGTGAGTTCAAAGCCAGCCTGGTCTACAGAGTGAGTTCCAGGCCAGCTGGGGCTACAGGGAGACCCTGTCTTGAAAAGACCAAAAAAA
>VZQC01013897.1:583365-594050 GCA_009823505.1 Rhizomys pruinosus
CTCTCACTCTCTCTCTCTCTGGTCTTTTTGAGACAGGGTCTCCCTTTAGTCCCAGCTCACCTGGAACTCTTTATGTAGACCAGGCTGGCCTTGAACTCACAGAGATCTGCCTGCCTCTGCCTCCTGAATGCTGGAATTACAGGCGTGCACCACCACGCCCAGCCTTCTACCTCCCATTTTTGTTTCAGGGTCAAAGGTGGGTGACCAAACCTAGCCCAGTTTGGTGCATCTGCTACTATCTTTCCATATGGCTGAACATCACGCATCTTAGGGGATTCCCTTCTCACTGTCAGGAGACAAATGGAGAGAGATAAATCCAAAGAAAAATCAGCTACAAAGCAAAAGAACCAGCAGCCTTTGGCAGAGTCTGCAGGCATTGCTATAACAACCCTTCCCAGCCCCTCAGCAGTACCTGATGATGAAGAGAGGGTCCTCCCGGATTTTGCTGGCCATGTCAAGAAGGGAATTGGCACCTGATGGGGCAAATATAGAGCCTGGGAGGAGTCCTGTCTCAGAAGAACAGCCGGCTTCCTTCTCCATCTTCTCAAAGACGTACTTGTCAATGGGGCGTCCCAGTAGGTACTCCTCACGGTTCACCATCCCACCAGGGCCCTGGTACATCCAATCTAGTTTTTCTTCTTTTTTCCTGGTTCAAAAAAAAAAAAAAAAAGATTATAAATATATAGGAAATCAAAGGAAATGGAAACTCTCACAAAGCTACATACAGAAGTGATCAGCACAGGATTCCATCTGTAAATATTTACTGCATGCCAGGTCCATGCATGGTAGAAATGGCGCTTGCTCTAAAACAATAAACATATTTTTCTTCAGCACCTCAACACCAAGATCAATTTCAGTGATCCCATACAGTGGTGTTTACTGTCCATTTGCCACTTGGCACAGTGGCCCCAGTGGTACCACATATTTGAGAAGGACCAGAGACAATACGTAAATGATGTGTGCTAGGAATGGTGGCACATGCCTTTAATCTCAGCATTCGGGAGGCAGATCTCTGAGAGTTCAAGGCCAGCCTGGTCTACACAACGAGCTCCAGGCCAGCTGGGAGTAAAGGGAGACCCTGTCTCAAAAGACCAAAAAAAAGGAGAGCATCAACTCCCAAAAAAAGTTGTCCTCTGACCTCCACATAGGTGCCCTGGCATATGTATATGTGTGTGGACTCAAGCACACTTAAATAAATTTTAAAATACATATTTTATTCATTTAATTTTATTCATTTTAATTTTATTTTTACTTTATGTGCATGAGTGTACAATGTGAGAGCCTGGTGCCTGTGGAGGCCAGAAGAGGGTATCAGATCCACTAGAACTGAAGTTAAAGGCAGGTATTAACTGCCATGTGGGTGTTGGGAACTGAACTTGGGTCCTCTGAAAGAGTGGTCAATGTTCTTAACCGCTGAGCCATCTCTCCAGCCCCCGAAACTGTAATTTTTTAAAAAAGCATTTTAGCTATTATTTTCTATTTTATGTATAAGAGTGTATGCTTGCATGTAGGTCAGTACACCCGTGTCATGCAGTGCCAGTGGCGGTCAGAAGAGAGCATCAGATCCACTGGAACTGAAGCTATGGACAGCTATGGGCCCTGGGAATCAAACCTAGGTCCTCTGCAAAAGCAGCCAGGGCTCTCAATCACTGAGCCATCACTCCAGCACCCAAAATGTAATGTAATTTTTTTTTTTTTTTGGTCTTTTCAAGACAGGGTCTCCCTGTAGCCCCAGCTGTCCTGGAACTCACTCTGTAGACCAGGCTGGCCTTGAACTCACAAAGATCCACCTGTCTCTGCCTCCCAAGTGCTAGGATTAAAGGCATGAGCCACCACACCCAGCCCAAAATGTAATTTTTTTAAAAAGCTAGAGAGAAAAAACACCTACCTTTGTGTTATGTGTGCGTGTGCATGTGTGTTACATGTTTGTGTACATGTGCACATGTACAGCTGCATTTGTGTATGCATGTATACAGATGCCAGGTCAATATTGGGTACCTTTAATTTTTGAGACAGGATCTCTCACTGACCCTGGAGCTCACCAATTCAGCCAGACTAGCTGAACAGCATGCCAGGATCTTCCTATCTTTGCCCTCCCAGCCCTAGAATAACAGGCATACACTACTGTACCCAAGTTTGTTTTTTTTTAAGATTTTATTTATTTTTTTGTTTTATAGGTATGACTATTTTGCCTTTGTGGTACTTTAAATATATATTTTTATTTTATTTTATTTTATTTTATTTATTTTTGTATGTGTATGAATGTACTGTCTGCACGCAGGTTTGTGCACCAGTGTGGTGCAATGCCACGGAGGTCAGAAGAGGGTGTCGGATTCCCCTGGAACTGGAGTTCTCCTGGAACTGGAGTCAAAGACAGTTCTTAGCCACCATGTGGGTGCTGGGGATCGAACCTGGGTCCTCTGCAAGTGCAGTCGGGGCTCAACCGCTAGGCCATCTCTCCAGCCCCCACCTTCATGGTATTTTATGTGTACCATACATGTGCCTGGTACCTAAGGAAGCAAAGAAGGCATGAAACCCCCGGAACTGGAGTTACAGACAGTCTTGAGCCACCATGTGGGTGCTAGGACTGAATCCCGATCCTCTGCAGCAAGAGCTCTTAACCCACCACTCCAGCCCCTGGACCCAGCTTTTTTCATGGAATCTGGAGATCAAACTCAGGTCCTTGTGCTTGTGTGGCAAGTATGTTAGCAACTGAGACATTTCCCTAGCCCTGACCATTGTGGGTTGTTGTTTTCTGTTTTGTTTCGTTGTGTTTTGCTTGTTTTGTTTTGGTTTGGTTTTGAGCCAGGGTCTCTCTATAGCCCCAGCTGGCCTGGAACTCACTCTGTAGACCAGGCTGGCCTTGAACTCACAGAGATCTGCCTGCCTCTGCCTCCAGAGTGCTAGGATTAAAGGTATGGCCACCACGCCAGGCTTAAAGACAGTTCTTAGCCTCCATGTGGGTGTTGGGAATTTAACTCAAGTCCTCTGCAAGAGCAATCAATGCTCTTAACCACTGAGCCATCTCTCCAGCCCCATATTTTATAATATCAGAGGATATACTTGGGAGAAGGATCCAAAGGAGTATAAAAATCCCATTTACCAAAAACAAAACAAAGCCAAGGCATGAGACTCAACAGGACAATAGTTTGGATCTCTGCTCTGAAATTGTTACTCTATACTGTAACATCATTAGACTGCAACAAACCAAAGAGAAACCCAAATTCCTAACCCATCAGATATACAATATATAATACTTTCCATGAATAAAAACTTCAAAATATTATTTCTTTTGGATAGCAGAAAATTAAACTCTTATGACCTGAGTCCTCAATATAAAATCAATACTTTTGTTTTGTTTTATTGAGACACAATCTCCCTATAGCCCAGCTGGCCTGGAACTTAGTATGTAGACCAGGCTGGGCTCTGTAGAAGACCCTGTCTCAAAAAAAAAAATAAAAAAAAATATAATATACTAGTATTATATATATATATATTAATATATATATGTATTCTAATGCAACATCAGAACCTCGCCCCAATATTCCTGAAAGAATATTTCTCCTACTTCAATGCATTAATAACAAGTCTCACATACATCAAGTGTGAATTTCACAAATCTCCCTGCTATAAATTAGAAACCCACCTAGTCCTTGTGAGGAAATACTATGATTCACCACCCGAAGGACACGTACCCGATAGAGAAATCAAGAGGACTGACAGCAGAGAAGACTTGGCCTTAACTATTTGCAGTTTCCATGGCACTCTGATTTAGGAATACACTCCATATTTTATACTTTTCTTTTTTTTTTTTTTTGAGACAGGGTCTCCCTATATATAGCCCCAGCTGGCCTGGAACTCACTCTGTAGATCAGGCTGGCCTTGAAACTCATAGAGATCCACCTGCTTCTGCCTTCCGGGTGCTGGGCTAAGGCATGTGCGCTACCATGCCCACTTTTTCTTTTCTCAAAATACATTTTCTGAGGCTGGAGAGATGGCTCAGCAGTTAAGAGCCTGGACTGCTGTTGCAGAAGTCCCAGGTTCGATTCCCAGCACCCACAGGGTGGCTAAGAACCGTCTTTAACTCCAGTTCCAAGGGAATCCGATGCCCTCTTCTGACCTCCACGGCATTGCATGGCAAAGGTACAACAAACTACATGCAGAGACAGCACACTCATACACATAAATAAGGGGCTGGAGAGATGGCCTAGTGCTTAAGAGCTCCTATTGCTCTTGCAGAGGACCTAAGTTAAATCCCCAGCACCCACATGGTGGCCAAGAACCGTCTTTAACTCCAGTTCCAGGGGAATCCGACACCCTGAATCTGACACCCTCTTCTGACCTCCGCAGCATTGCACGACACAGGTGCACAAACCTACATGTAGACAGTACATTCATACACATACAAAATAAAATAATAATAATAAAATAAATTTTAAAAAAATACATTTTCTTCCCCCTTTCTCTCATGAGATGAGTAGAGTAACTATCTACTACTCCTGTCCTGTATTTTACCAAAAGAAACTGACCAAAGCTAATATTCATTAACAAACTGACCAAAGCTAACATACTGTGTCCAGAGCCACCGGATTTTATTATTATACCCATCCACCTCATCACCTGCAATCTCACTGCCCCAAGACTAAGCTTGCAAAATATTCACAGAGGGCATAAGACAAGGATCCTTAGTCACAGTCATGGCTGTTTGTCAGTCATCTACCAGGAGCCTGGCCTACACTAAGCTCATTACACGTTACCTCATTCGGTCCTCAATAAGCCTTAACACTTCCTGGATTCCACTGAGGGAACCCAGACTCCCAAACCTGCTCCAAGGTATACAGCCAGGATGAGGACACAGAAAGCCAATATCAGGATCAAGTTGATCAGCATCCAAAATCCATGTACAGAACTGCTCAGCTGCTATGCAGCACCTGGGTGGGGCATGCAAAGCCAGTCCTACAATGCCTACAAACCAGACACCAGACCTCTCTTACTTGACAGCCCCAACGTCCTCAGCATAGCGCTGCATCTCTTCCCGGGCCCTCTCCTCTCGCAGCTCTCGCTGCAGCTCCTCAATCTTTTTGCGTTCAGCCTCATGTTTCTGCTCTGCCTTCCATACTTTCTCCACATTTCGAAGGGTCTGTGGGTGCCAGCTCTTCTTCAGGTTCTGTGGTGAATGAAAAGAGGGAGAAAATAATGAGTAAGTGGTAGTAATGTGCTCTAGCTTCATTTCTGTTGCTGCTGTTATAAAATGGCCCTACACAAAGCACCTTAGGGGCCTGGAAAGATGATTCAGTGGTTAAGATCAGATACTGCCCCTCCAGAGAACCGGAGTTGAATTTTTAGCACTCACATCTGGCGGCTCACAACCACCTGTAGCTTCAGATGGTCCAAGGCCTCTGGCCTTGCTAGGCACCTGTACTCACTCACATACATACACACAAGCACAAACACACAGACACACATATAAAATTCAAAATTAAGCCGGGCGTGGTGGCGCATGCCTTTAATCCCAGCACTTGGGAGGCAGAAGCAGGAGGATCTGTGAATTCAAGGCCAGAGCCTGGTCTACAGAGCGAGCTCCAGGCCAGCTGGGACTAAAGGGAGACTGTCTGAAAAATACCAAAAAAAAAAATAAATAAAAAAATAAATAAATAAAAATAAAAATTAAAAAAAAAAAATCCTAAACCAGGCATACACTTTCAATTCTAGACTCAGGAGGCAGAGGAAGGTAGATCTCTGTGAATTTGAGGCTGGCCTGATCTGCATCATGAGTTCCAGGCCAGCTGGGGGTTGCATCGTGAAATCCTATCTTTAAAATTAATTAATTAATTAATTAAATCTTTAAAAAAAATAAAAAAGCAAAATTAGAAGAGAAAGGATTTCATCTTACACTTCCAGATTACAGTCCATCACTGCAGGTAAATCACTGCAGGAACATCAAAGCTAGTCTCATCACATTCACAGACAAGAGCAGAGAGCAATGAATGCACACATGCTCACTTGAGTACTTTGCTCAGCTTGGTTTCTTCACTCACACACTTCAGGACCCCTACCTAGGGAATGTTGCCACCCACAGTGGGCTGGGTTCTCCCACACCCATTAATTAAGACCATCCTCCACAGACTCTCCACAAGTCAATCCAAGTGATTATAGGTCATGTCAAGTTGACAATTAAACCTAACCATCATACCATGCCTCACTTACCCTTTCCACAACCAAAGCACGTCCAGGCAGGCATGAAAAGGCAAGATGCTGGGTTGGGAGTGTATTTCAGTGGTACAGTATTTGCCTAGCATGCATAAAGACCTGGGGGTCTTGAACCCAGAAATAAAACAGAAAAATGGTACTTTACAGTTTGAGGGTGGAACAGGCCTTTCCTGAATTTTCTTCAAACAGTTTTAACCTTGGATTTCCATTGCCTATGCCTAAAATGGGAGCTGATGACAGCAAGGCAGGAGGACTAGGGCAGGGAAGGAAGAATGTATGTATTTTGCAGTTCTCAGCCTCAGCCTTTAACGGCTGCGTTATCCCTCCAGCCCAGAACGTATGTATTTTGAAAGACAACAGAGTTCACCAGCACAGGATATTTATTCTTTTTTTTTTCTTTGGTCTTTTTGAGACAGGATCTCCCTTTAGTCCCAGCTGGCCTGGAGCTCACTATGTTGAACTCACAGAAATCTGCCTGCCTCTGCCTCCTGAGTGCTGGGATTAAAGGCGTGCGCCACTACGCCTGACTTAAAACATTTATTCTTTTTTTTTTTTTTTTTTCTTTTGAGACAGGCTCTCCCTGTAGCTCTGGCTGTCCTGGAACTCACTCTGTAGACCAGGCTGGCCTTGAACTCACAGAGATCCACCTGCCTCTGCCTCCGAATGCTGAGGACATTTATTCTTATGCATGCAACTTTTTTTTTTTTTTGCAACTTTCTTTTCCTTGAGTCCACTTAACTCTCAACAGAGGATCTAGACTTCTTTCAATTTCCCTTCCCAGGAATCTCCTCTTAGTTCTTCCCCTTCAACCTCAAAGAATTCCTCTCTTCTCTCTCTCCCCTCTCCATCAACCACTGCTTTGCTTCAAGCTGCCAGTCATGGGGAAGTTTCCCAAAGTAACACCCAAGGATGATTATAAAGCAGCTGGTGATGTAGGAAGCATGGAGTAGGAGGACACTGCCAAACAGAGGGACTGACACTCACAACTGCAGCCTCAGTGGCGAGAAAGAACATACCATAAATAATTCACTGTGGCTGAAGGTGGGAGTGCAAGCTAGTTGAGAAGAGGTGTACAAAAGATGAAGCGAACTAAAAAGGGAGCAGATCAACAGCCTTACAAACAGGTGAAGGGACAGCACTTCATTCTGCCGATGGCAGCAAACAAGAACTCCTCAGATCAAGTGAAGAATGGATGGGAGAGGGGCAAGATTGGAGATCAGTGTTTTGTTGCTTGGTTTGTTTCCTTTTATTATTTTTTTTCCTGGTCTTTTTGAGACAGAGTCTCCCTGTAGCCACAGTTAGCCTAGAACTCACTATGTAGACCAGGCTGGCCTCAATCTCCAGAGATCCACCTGCTTCTGCCTCCCAAGTGCTAGGATCAAAGGCCTGGGCCACCAGGCCTAGCTCATACTGCGTTTTTGAGACAAGGTCTTACTATGTAGCTCTGGCTGGCCCAGAACTCATTATGTAAGCCAGTCTGTCCTCAAACTCACAGAGATCCACCTGCCTCTGCCTCCTGAGTGCCAGGATTAAAAGCATGTATCACCAGGCCTGGCTGGAGACCAGTTACAAAGACTAAAGGAAAGAATATATACAAGGTACTTAGCAGATACAAAATATGATACAGTCAATGAGAATGTACATATGTGTGTGCTGGTACATGCAAGACAGGGTCTTGCTATGTAGCTCAGGCTCCATATTCCAAGTGGTGGGATTAAAAGCATACACCACTATCCCCATTTTCTTACTTTACTCTCCTTCCTTAACTGCCTTACCCCTTTGTCAACTTCTTTCATCCTTCCTTTCTTCCTAGGTTTTTCCTTGCTTAGTATCTCCTTCATTCCTAGCTCATCCCCCACTTATCTTGTCTTACAGGTCTTCCTTTCCTTCTCAGGGGACAAATGACAATGTCTGGAGAAATTTTTCCTTGTCACAATTGGGAGAGGAGGATGCTACTGGCAGCTAGTGGCTAGAGGCTGCTGAATATACACTTGCAGGGCAGCCCTAGCACCACACACAAAAATCATCTAGCCCAAACTGTCAATAGCTCTGAGGTTAAGAAACTCTGGGGGGCTGGAGAGATAGCCTAGCGGTTGGGAGCGCCGACTGCTCTTGCAGAGGACCCGGGTTCGATCCCCAGCACCCACATGGTGGCCGAGAGCCATTTGAAACTCCAATTCCAGGAGAACTCCAGTTCCAGGGGAATCCGAGACCCTCTTCTGACCTCTGCGGCATTGCACGACACAGGTGCACAAACCTACATGCAGACAGTACATTCATACGCATACAAAAATAAATAAAATTAAAAAAAATTTTTTAAAAAGAAACTCTGGATTAGGGGCTGGAGAGATGGCTAAGCACACTTGCTGCTCTTGCAGAAGACCCAAGTTAGGCTCCCAACACTCACATGGTAGCACACAATTACTTATGTGTAACTCCAGTTCCAGGGGATCTGATGCCTTATTCTGGCCTCCAAGGGTACCAGGCATACATGTGGTGCACTTACATACATGCAAGCAGAACACTCATATATATAAAATAAGTAACAAAAAGGAAACTCTGGATTTGAGATTTTTGGCCCATAAACACAGTTACCTGAATAACACACTAAATTAGATCAACCTTGATAGAGTCTTAGAAATCAGTCTAATTGAGGATGCAAACTCAGATAGGAATAATGACAAGGTTACTGATTTACTTACTGATTCATTTAGCTTCGTCTTCAAGAGATTAACAGTTTCCTAATCTAGCTCTGTGCTTCGTGGATATCTTTGCCCTATTTGAGAGCAATTGCCACTTACCATACAGATGTATTATGAATACAGAACAAAGCTGTCCTGTCATTATAGATAAAAACACAGCATTGGAGCCTGGCGTGGTGGCACCTTCCTGTAATCCCAGCATTTGGGAGGCAGAGGCAGCCTGGTCAACATAGTGAGTTTCAGGACAGCTGGAGCTACAGGGAGACCCTGTCTCAAAAAAACAAAAAAAGAAACAAAAAAACTCTGCATTGATGCTGAAATGAATGGTGGACAAGAAGATCCCTTCAGATTTAAAACGTATTTCTCCAAAAGGTACAGTTTAGGACTTCCGGGCATGGTGGCACATGCCTTTATTTATTTATTTATTTATTTATTTTTAATTTGGCACATGCCTTTAATCCCAGCACACGGGAGGCATAGGCGGGTGGATCTCTGTGAGTTCAAGGCTAGCCTGGTCTACATAGCGAGCTCCAGGCCAGCTGGGACTAAAGGGAGACCCTGCCTCAAAAAATAAAAAATAAAATAAAATAAAATAATATAGTAATAAAATAAAGAATAATAATAAAATAAAATAATATAGTAATAAAATAAAGAATAATAATAAAATAAAGCTAGGAGGATGGAGCTCACATTTCGATGTTCCTGGATCCAATTCTCAAGTCCTAGGTACGAAAGACAGCTATGTCCCAAGATACGATACCCAAAATATGGTCTATATACCAAGATCTGCCTCCTTTCCTAGACATGGTTTTCAACTGTCCCACTCAGACTTTCCAGGCGCCAGTCCCGAGGTCCCGGGTCGGCAAACAGACAACGGCAGACCTCACCTGCCACACACCTCACACACCTTCCCAAGTCTCAGCCCAGTCCCTCCGTGGTCCTAACCCATCCGTTCCCTCTCCACAGTCACCACCCTCTGGTCCTGAAGGCTTCGTTACCAGGGTGACCCACCACTACCCGGGACTTCTACCCCACCCTTGCCAGTTTCTGTACCGGCGCCGGTCGGTCTAGGGCCTCAGGCCTCCGCACTTACCAGGTCTCCGCCCCCCATGACGGTGGCGCCGCTTCCTCAGTCCGCGGATCTGGAAAACTTAGCAATCAGGAAACGCAGAGAACCAATTCAGAGACCACCTCACAGGATCGGGTCCCAAAAGGAATCCGCTGCACTTTCCCCACCCGCTCCCGACGGCAGTTCCGGGAGTAGCGTCATATTGCAGCGTAGGCGTCGCAGAGTAGTGACGTAAACCCTGCCCCAAGTCTATGTAATGATGGTCTCATGTTGGCCGCCTCCCCTAGCCACCTAGTCCGCAATCCTCACCTGTCAGTTGAAACACTACAGCTGCGTTCCGTGAGCCTCCAAGAGCGGTTCTGTCGCCTGCCTTGGCGACACAACAGAGCCCTGCAGTGGAAGCGCGACTCCGTTTCCCCCGCGAGACGTCTTGATGGAATCTTCTAGGCCGAATCCTCTGGGTACACCCCACACCCGGATTTCCAAACTGCTTTTAAACCTCGACTCCCTGCCAACTAACTCTTTCTCTTCTGGCATGTTTTATGTAAATAGATACCATCAAATTCCAAAAGTCAGACATGGTGGCACACACCTGTCAGTCCAGCATTTGGTAGGTGAAGACTAGAGGAAGGTCATAAATTCGAAGCCCGCCTGCTCTGGATTAACGCCTTTCAAAAAAAAAAAAACAAAAAAAAAAAAAAAAA
>VZQC01013897.1:600845-634784 GCA_009823505.1 Rhizomys pruinosus
AAAAAAAAAAAAAAAAAAAAAAAAAAAAGAACTCACTGTGTAGACCGAGCTGGCCGTGAACTCACAGAGATCCACCTGCCTCTGCCTCCAAAGTGCTGGGATTAAAGGTATGCATGGCTTCCCAGACCTTTTTTTTTTTTCTTTTTGGTCTTTTTGAGACAGGGTCCTGGAGCTCACTCTGTAGACCAGGCTAGCCTTGAACTCACAGAGATCCTCCTGCTTCTGCTGGGATTAAGGGCATGTGCCACCATGCCAGGCAGTTCTCTGGACCTTTTTAAGACAAGTTCTCCCTATGTAGCCCAATCTGGCCTTGAATCTACAGGTTCCTTCTGCGTCAGCCTCCAAGCTAGCTGATATTATAGACCTGAACTGTCAACCCACCTAAAATGTCAGTTGTTTTTTTTTAACAGGATGACAAGATATGAGGAAAACAATATTTACTATTTATTTTTGAGACTTGAGACACTGTCTTTTTTGATTGTTTTTGTTTTTTGTTTTTTTTTTATTTTTGTATGTGTACGAATGTACTGTCTGCATGTAGGTTTGTGCACCCGTGTCGTGCAATGCTGCGGAGGTCAGAAGAGGGTGTCGGATTCCCCTGGAACTGGAGTTCTCCTGGAATTGGAGTTCTCCCAGAATTGGAGTTACAGACGGTTCTTAGCAGCCATGTGGGTCCTGGGGATCGAACCCGGGTCCTCTGCAAGAGCAGTTGGTGCTGGCTATCTCTCTAGCCATGTTTTGGTATTTTTGAGACAGAGGCTGGCCTTGAACTCAGAGAGATCCTCCTGCTTCTGCCTCCCGAGTGCTGGGATTAAAGGCATGTGCCATCATGCCTGGCTTTTTTTTTGAAATTGGGTCTCCTTGTTGCTGGATATATACATATATATATATATGTATATATTCATAATAAATATATATTTAGCATGTGTGTGTGTGCATTTGTCCCCCACAGTGTGCATGTAGTAGTGAATTCTCTTCTCTTCTTTTATCAGATGGGTCCTGGGGCTCAAACCCAAGTCTGTTAGTTGTTTTAGTTTTGTTTAGTTTTGTTTTGTGTGTGTGTGTGTGTGTGTGTGTGTGTGTGTGTGTGTGTGTGTGTGTGGTCTTTTCAAGACAGGCTCTCCCTGTAGCCCCAGCTGTCCTGGAACTCACTCTGACCAGTCTGGCCTTGAACTCACAAAGATCCACCTGCCTCTGTCTCCCAAGAGGTCTGTTAGTCTTTACCCACTAAGCCATCTTTCCAGACCCTATTTTGTTTGGTTTTGAGGTAGGTTCTCACTTTGTGGCCCAGGCTAACCTTGAATTCCTGATTCTCCTGCCTAAATCTCCCAAGTCCTGGCATTACAAGTCTGAGCTACCTCACCAAGCTCCCTTCCCTCGGGCCAGCCTTTGCCCTACGAGCCCACTGTACTTGGGGAAGTGCTCTGTCGTACCTAAGTCTAGAACAATAGCTCGGTGCATGGTCCCTCATGCACAGGGCCTGGGTTTGATGGCCTCCAGTGTCAGCAACTCAGCCTAGGAGAAAACAGGCCTCCTGCTTGGAATGCAAGGTGGGCCAGAGAACCGTTTGCTCCACTCTTCTTTCCAGAAGTGGAGATGATGCAGAAACAGAAACCAGCTTGCCTCCTCCTTCCACCCCAGAGAAGAAACAGGACACTTGAAAACAGAAATACACCTTTTAAAAATATAAAACAGCATTTAGAGTTCATTTAAACATCTGCCTTGGCAATTCAGGTCAAGGCCTGTGAAGCGATGTCATCAAAAAAGGGGGAATGGGGTGACTTCTCCAAACACGGACGTGCGCTGGCGGAGGGCTGGGGTGTTCCGACGGTAGCCAAACTGACCATTTAACCCCACAGTAATTGGCTTCGGGTTGGCATTGTAGAAGTCATGCCCGCTCACTTGCTGGAGGGAATGCCCTTGGGAGCAAGAAGATTGGCTAAGCCTGCAGGCAGAAGCCTCTTACTTTCCCCACTCAAGTCTAATGAGTCACTGCATCTTCCACACCCACAGCTGGATAACTCTTCAGAGGCCCCAAGACCCTTAACAGAAACTAAGGCCAGAGTGTTTTGGAAATGAAACTCTACCCCCAGGTGAAGTTACCAGAGAATTGTATGTGCTGAGATAGTAGGGGCCAGAGACTCTGGGCTTGGCTGACTTTACCTTGCTCCCAGGAGACATGAAGTATTCTCTCTCTCTCTCTCTCTCTCTCTCTCTCTCTCTCTCTCTCTCTCTCTCTCTCTCTCTCGTCTTTTTGAGCAGGGTCTCCCTTTAGTCCAAACTGGCCTGGAGCAACCTATGTAGAACAGGCTGGCCTTGAATTTACAGAGATCTGCCTGCCTCTGCCAAGTGCTGGGATTAGAGGCATGAGCCACCACACCCTGCATGAAGAATTTTTTTTTAATTTATGTGTATGAATGTACTGTCTGCATGTAGGTCTGTGCACCCGTGTTGTGCAATGCCGAGGAGGTCAGAAGAGGGTCTCGGATTCCCCTGGAACTGGAGTTCTCCTGGAATTGGAGTTACAGACGGTTCTTAGCCACCACGTGGGTGCTGGGGATCGAACCTGGGTCCTCTGCAAGAGCAGTCTGCAGTCTGTGCTCTTAACCACTAGGCCATCTCTCCAGCCCCATGAAGAATTTTTACCCATGTTTCTGTCCCATCTGGAGAATGGATGAAATCAATGTGGTCATGGGATACAAAGGAGCACATGATTACTGTGGGGCCAAAGGATGATGAGTTGGATGGGAGCAAAGTTGTTCATGCCAGAAAAATGTTAATCTTCCTTTTCCCAGGCTTGCTGAACTGAGCTGGTAAAACAGCAAGACTCAGCATGCTCAGAGAGCCAGAGGTATGTGTGGAGCCAGGGTTGGGGGAGTGGGACAGCAGGTTTTAGAGTGGAGGGAGGGAATTGCAACTTCATCTTAGCCCTTCCCTTCTCAGCAAATCAGTTTAATACACTGCACAGCTTCTGCACTGTAACCTATAGCTGTCATGAGGCTGAGTGGTACCTGACATACAATAGGTGCTCAATAAGTGGACATTAGGAGCACTGAGGCAGTGTTTGCTCATGTATGAGAAGACAAGCCAGGAGGACGCAGTCCTTGAACCTCTTCTCCCTAACCAGGCCCCTCTGCCACCCTCTCTCTCTAAACTGTAGGATGGACACTGTCCTTTCTCAGGGACCATGTGAGGTGGGAGAGTGAGGTGGCACTTGCCTGCCCCTGCCCAGTTTCTCCTGTTGAGGTATCTCTGTCCTTGCCCGAAAATGTGGTAATAATCTACTATCCAGCCATCCCTTCCTGTACCGCCATGATCCTGAAAATGAAGAAGAAAAGAAGACTGTCAGCTGGGTGCCTCACGGAACAGGGTGCAAATTTCCTGGCTTGTTTGGACCAGAGGGAAGGGGGAAGAACTTAGATACATCAATGAGCTGTGTGACTAGCAGGTGGGGGCTCTGTTGCCTGCCGGTCGGCATCCTAACTCATGCTCTGCAAGCTGTGTGATCCTGGGCTCTCGATTTTTCTTATTAGTAAAAGGAAGGTTCCCATCAAATCTGATGACTTACTTCAGATAAAGGTCCTGGCCTAGTATAAGATATATAAGGCTAAATATATAGATTTTGTTTTGCTATTGGTCATTTGTCTTTTTTTCTTTTTTATTTATTATTTTTTACGTGTGTGAGTGTACTGTCTGCATGTAAGTTGGTGCACCTATGTCGTGCGATGCCTCGGAGGTCAGAAGAGAGCATCGGATTCCCGGAACTGGAGTTAAAGACGGTTCTTAGCTGTCATGTGGGTGCTGGGAATTGAACCTCGGTCCTCTGCAAGAGCAGTCGGTGCTCTTAACCACTGAGCCAGTTCTCCAGCCCCTTCTTTCATTTTTTTCTTTCTTTTTGATCTTTTTGAGACAGGGTCTCCCTGTAGCTCTGGCTGTCCTGGAACTCACTCTGTAGACTAGGCTGGCCTTGAACTCACAGAGATCCGCCTGCCTGTGCCTCCTGAGTGCTAGGATTAAAGGCGTGTGCCGGGCTGGAGGGATGGCCTAGCGGTTAAGAGCGACGACCGCTCTTGCAGAGGACCCGGGTTCGATCCCCAGCACCCACATGGCGGCTGAGAACCGTCTGTGACTCCGGTTCCAGGAGAACTCCAGTTCCAGGGGAATCCGAGACTGTCTTCTGACCTCCGCGGCATCGCACGACACGGGTGCGCAGAACTGCATGCAGACAATACATTCATACACATAAAAATAAATAAATAAATAAAAATTAAAAAAAAAAAAAAAAAAAGGCGGTGCCCACCCACGCCCAGCTGGTCATTTTTCTTGAGCAGTAACAAGGTCTCATATAGCCCAGAAGCGAACTTCAAACTTGTATGTAGTTGACCTTGAACTCCTGGTCCTCTCTCCTCAACCTACCCAAGTGCAATAACCACTTCATCAAGCTCAAATACATTTCCACAATTTTTTTATAATTTTTTACATTAAAAAATTTTATTTATCATTTTAATCTGTAAAGTGTACTGTCTGGGTGTAAGTAGGTGCACCCGTGTCATGAAATGCCGAGGAGGTCAGAAGAGGGCATTGAATCCCCCTGGAACTGGTTTAAAGATGGTTCTTAGCCAACATGTGGGTGTGCTGGGAATCAAACCAGGCCTCTGCAAGCAGCAGTCATTGCTCTTAACTGATGAGCCATCTCTCTAGCCCCGCCACATCTTCATTATTTATATTTTTATTTTTTTTTTGGTATTTTTGAAAGACAGGGTCTCCCTTTAGTCCCAGCTGGCCTGTAGACTCACTTGTAACCAGGTGGCCTTGACTCGATATCGCGCTGTCCGCCTGCCTCTGGCTCCTGGGTCTGGATTAAAAGGTGTCGGCCACCACGCCAAGCACTTGTGGTGAGAGGCATGCTTTGAGCCCAATTTTCCAAATTGCAGAAACATGAAACGAGACTATGATTGGGGTCCTGGTTGGAACCAAACCAAGTGAGCTGAGTGCCAGTCTTCACCCTCCTCCAGTCTCTGGTTCAACACAGCTAGCTACAGGGTGCTGGCCTCCACGATGCCCAGTGGACTGCAGTGGGACGCCCAGATTCGGGGAGAGTCGAAACTGGTAAGTCCAGGGCCACTAACTAGGACTTGATGGCATTTTCCAGGATTTTTTTTTTTTTTTTTTTTTTGAGCAGTGGCTCTCTGTAGTCCTAGGCTGGCCTTGAACTCACAAAGATCTACCTGCCTCTGCCTCCAAATGCTGGGATTAAAGGCATGCGCCACCACGCTGGACTTTTCCCAGGATGTTTTATACCTACCTGTTCAGTTTTCCGCAAAATGGGCGGGACCACTTGGCTCCGAAAGTATCGGTGAGTATGGTAGTCTTGTTGTGCGTTGTAGGGCGGAATCGCTGACCACAACTTGGGCCTTGTGATGCTGTAGGCGCGGGCCATCGAGCTCACGGCCACCCCATCCAAAATAAAGCTTTTCTCCAGTCTCAGAGGGCACTCGTAGAAACGCGCCATCCCAACCAGCCACCGCAGGTTTGGAGGCCTTTCTAACGGAAGGAAGCTTTAGATGTGGGCCCCACTGTACCTAAGATCGTTCTGAGGACACAAACCCCATTGTTCATTGTTCCTTTCAGAATCCAACTGGAGACGGAACGTAGACCTTCATGCTAGGAAAGCATTCTATCAAACTGTACTACTCTCTGGCCATCTACTCCACACTTTTTTTTTTTTAATTTCTATTTTTATGTTATATGCATTTAAATTGCAAGGTGCCCCTAGGAGACCTAAGAGGAGATTGGATTCTTTGAGTTGGAGTTAAAGGTGGCTGATTAGGCCAAGATGAAGATGTGTGTGCTGAGAACCAAATATGTAGTCCTTGCAAATAGTACCTACTGTTTTTTTTTTTTGTCTTTTTGAGACAGGGTCTCCCTTTTACTCCCAGCTGGCCAGGGGCTTGCTTTGCAAACCAGGCTGTCCTTCAGCTCACAGAGATCCTCCTGTCTCTGCCTCCTGAGTGCTGGGATTAAAGGCGTGGTGCGCTACCACGCTCGTCTGAGCCCCACTTTTAACAGCCGTTCTTCCAGCCCTTGCTCTTACGCCATTTGCGAATTCCCTAGAAAGGGCAGGTCTCTAGAATCCACCAGAATTCAGAGATCATCCATTTAAAACCTTTACTTGGTGGAATAATGAGTTCAAACAGAAAACCTCAGCTTTATTATGAGTTCTATGCCAGTCTGGGCTACTACCCACCTTAAAATGAAAATTGCCCAAATGAAGTTAGCTCTAAGGGCCAAATATCGGAATCCACTTCTCCTGGTCTGTGGCCAGCCCATTAGAGAGCCCTTGTCTCCCCACACATTGTTTTTGTCTGAGACAGGGTCATCCTGTAGCCCCAGCTGGAACTTGCTACATAGACCAGGCTGGCCTCAAACCCACAGATCTGTCTGCCTCTGCTGGGATTAAAGGCACGCCACCCAGGCAGCTTACGTTTTTTTGAACCGGTCTTATATAGCTAAGGCTAGCCTCAATTTTCTGAATTTTTTTTTTCCCCTTTACTGGGATTACCAGCATTTATCACACCTGACACCAATTCTTATTAGCAACACTAGACAGAGATATGGAATCCTTTGGCATAATGATATAGCAAAATGTTTATGGACTCTGGTTATGACACAGGGAACTATTTTATATTTTACCCCTCTCCCCCATAAAACTTATCAAGACTCCACCTCATTCCCCTTTGTTCATCATACCAACCCTATGGTGCCAATTCACTTCACAGGCTGAGAATTTACTTTTGGGTTATACTGGAAATTAAACCCAAGGTCTCATTTTTGCTATGTAGCCACTGTCATGGGATACTCCCAGCTTTTGTACTTAAGTAGCCCAGGATAACCTCAAAATGATCCTTCTAGCCCGGTGTGGTGGTACATTTTTATAAATTTTTTTTAAGTGGTGGTACATTTTTATAATTTTTTAAAAAATTTTATTCAGTATGTGTATGAATGTACTGCCTGCATGCAGGTGTGTGCACCCGTGTTGTGCAATGCTGCGGAGGTCAGAGGAGGGTTCCCCTGGAATTGGAGTTTCAGATGGTTCTCGGCTACCATGTGGGTGCTGGAGATCGAACCTGGGTCCTCTGTAAGAGCGGTCGGCGCTCTTAACCACTAGGCCATCTCTCCAGCCCGGTGGCACGTTTTTTTTATCCCAGCACTGGGGAGGCAGAGGCAGGAGGATCTCTGTGAGTTCAAGCCCAGCCTGGTGTACAGATCAAGTTCCAAGCCAGCTGGGGCTACAGGGATACCATCTCAAAAAAAAAAAAAGGGGGGGGGGCTGGACAGATGGCCTAATGGTTGAGTGCGACTGCTCTTGCAGAGGACCCGGGTTCAATTCCCAGCACCCACATGGTAGCTGAGAACCATCTTTAACTCCAGTTCTAGGGGAATCCGACACCCTCTTCTGACCTCCGCAGTTATTGCACAATACAGGTGCACAAACTTACATGCAAATGATTCATACACATTAAAAAAAAAAAATTACTCAAGACCCGGGTTCGATCCCCAGCACCCACATGGCGGCTAAGAACCGTCTGTAACTCCAATTCCAGAACTCCAGTTCCAGGGGAATCCGACGCCCTCTTCTGACCTCGCAGCATTGCACGACATGGGTGCACAGACCTGCATGCAGAAAGTACATTCATACACATACAAAAAAAAAAAAATAGGGGCTGGAGAGATAGCCTAGCGGTTAAGAGCACTGACTGCTCTTGCAGAGGACCCGGGTTGGATCCCCAGCACCCACATGGTGGCTAAGAACCATCTGTAACTCCAATTCCAGAAGAACTCCAGTTCCAGGGGAATCTGAGACCCTCTTCTGACCTCCGTGGCATTGCATGACATGGGTGCACAAATGTGCACAAATGTCTACATGTAGACAGTACATTCATACATATAAAAATAAATTTAAAAATATATATTAAAAAAAATTAAAATATTTCCTCAAATACAAAACAGTTAAGGACTTTGCTATCCACCATTATACCAAGTGAAGTGTGTGATCTTTCACATTATGAAAAAGTCTTTCTGGGTGGAGATGGGTTAAGTGGTTAAGGAGAGCACTCTTGGGCTGGAGGGATGGCCTAGCGGTTAAGAGCGCTGACCGCTCTCGCAGAGGACCCAGGTTCGATCCCCAGCACCCACATGGCGGCCGAGAACTGTCTGAAACTCCAATTCCAGGAGAACTCCAGTTCCAGGGGAATCTGACGCCCTCTTCTGTCCTCCGCGGCATTGCACGACATGGGTGCAGACTTGCATGCAGACAGTACATTCATACACATACAGAAATAAAATTAATTAAAAAAAGTTATTTGAAAAAAAATAAAAAGATGCTGTGACTAGGAGCCAGCTGTGTGGTGTCAGGTGATTGGGTAGGAGCTGCAGGCATGGGTGGGTGCACCAAAGCAGGAGATAGGTCTTGAGCCCTAGTTGATCTTTTAACTCTATACATGGAGCAGAAGATGACCTTGAACTCTTGGTTCTTGTCACCACCTCACAAGTGCTAGAATTTTAGGCCTCTGCCTCTGGAATGCTGGACACCTGGCTTGAAAAACTTAAAGTATACTGCTGCACATGCATCTAAGTACACTCATGAAGTGCCGCAAAGGTCAGAAGAGGGCTATGGGTCCCTTGAAACTGGAGTTAGTGAACTTCTGTTAGCTGTCATGTTGGTGCTGGGTCCTCTGCAAGAGCAGTCGGCGCTCTTAACTGCTAGGCCATCTCTCCAGCCCCCACAGCATCTTTTTAAATCCAAGAGGATATCCAGGCTCTAACCAAGACCTTTAACCTTATTTCAAAGACTATTCTCACTGTGGGACATTAATTTAGACAGCATAATATGCCAATGGGTAAATAAATGTACTGTTTGCAACTTGTTTCAGGAACTCAAAACCCAAAGATCATTTTTATTGCAGAAAGGAAAAAAAAAAAACTACTGGTGTCAAACAAGCAAGGAAATGGGGCTGGGCAGATAGATGGCTAAGCAGTTAAGAGCATTGGCTGCTCTTGCAGAGGATCTGGTTTCAATGCTAACATCAGTCCATAACTCTAGTTCCAGAATTCAACACCCTCTTCTGACCTCAGGCAATGCATGACACAAGTAGACTTACATGGAGGCAACACACACACACACACAAAGGGCAAGGACTTGGAGCAAAGACTTTTAATGGGCATTATATTTTACAAATACACCAGACAATCAGGCAATGCTGCCTGCATTGGATGCAATTCTGGGCCACAAGTCTGCACATTCCTTTGCAACTGGACCTGTGATGGCAGAACCTGCACAAAGAGAAAGACAGGTGAGACAGGGTTCTTTTTACCTGTCGTCCTAGAAAGGAAGCTTGCCACCCCACCTGAGTCACATTAGCGATTTGAACCGCGTTTTTACCTTTCATCTCGCCTTTATTATTTACTATGACCCCTGCATTATCTTCAAAATAAAGAAACACCCCATCTTTTCTTCGGTATGATTTTCGTTGTCGAATTACCACTGCCGGATGGACTAAGGAAGGAAAACAACAGCAGTTATTAACTGACCACCATAAAAGTAGTTTATCCCAGCTGGGAGTGGTGGCTCATGCCTTTAATGCTAGCACTCAGGAGGCAGAGGCAGATGGATCTCTGTGAGTTCCAGATCAGCCTGGTCTACAGAGTGAGTTCCAGGCCAGTTGGGGCTACAGGGAGACCCTGTCTCAAAAAGACAAAAAAGTTTATCCCACAACAGAATGCCCACTCACCATTAGCTTTCTTTTAAAATTTTATGTAAGTGTATTGCCTGCATGTTTAAATGCCCACAGAAATCAGAAGACGACATGGGAATCCCCCAGAACTGGGGTCATGGTTTAGTTACAGGTGCTGAGAATTGAACCATCTCTCCAACCCTGCCATTAGTGTTTCATTACCCAACATCAACTGCAACCTTAACCTGCCACCAACAAATTTGCTAAGCACTGCCTACTATTATTTTCATTTCACCTAGCAAGTTAGTACCACTATTACAGATTAGTTGGTGCACACTTTTAATTCTGGAGGCAGAGTCAGGTGGATCTCTGAGTATGAGGCCAGCCTGGTCTACATAGTGAGTTCCAGGCTAGCTGGGGAAAAAGTTATGGTAGTAATGTACTTTTTTTTTTGGTCTTTTGACAAGATCTCTGTTGTAGCCCCAGCTGTCCTGGAACTCCCTCTATAGACCAGGCTGGCCTTGAACTCACAAAGATCTGCCTGCCTCTGCCTCCCAAGTGCTAGGATTAAAGGCATGTGCCACCACTCCCAGCTGGTAGTAATGTACTATTAATAAGGAAAACAAATGACAAGCTCATTTTTGAAGGGACAGGGCAATAAAGCCAGGAAAGGACACCCACCATTAACAGTGAGCATCTTTTGGAATCCCACACCCTTCTGTATTAGGGTCTGGACCCAGGACCTTGAACTTAAAATCAGTAACCTTCCGCTTCCAGAACAGCTGGGATTACAAGGCCCTTCTTGTGTACTAGGACAAGTGCTCTACCACTGAGCTTCATGCCAGCCAAGCTTCAAGTTCTAAAACAAGCTCAGAAACCTTCAGCAAATTACATTACCCTTTGGAGCTCAAATTTTCCTGTTTTTTTAAGAATTATACTACTATCACAGCCAAGACCAATCTCATGAACTGGTGGGTCTAGTGACTGGCAGAGATCTTGACTATTTTGAGGTCAAGTACAGCAAATACTGAAAAATTTCTTCTGGACATCACTTACAAACAAAAGAACTGGAAACTCACAATGACAATTAAAACTATCAAAGATTCTCCGGTCTGTCCAAAGAGTGATGGAGATAACAGTATATACAGCTGCTATCTGCAGCACACAAAGTAAGGAGCACAAGCTCATCTTATCTCTGACAGCTTCCAGAGCCACCAACCAGACTCAGAAGTGTTCTGAGAAGAGGAAAAGCCCATGCAGATGCACCCTTATCTCTATACATTAGTCAAAGCTTGGCTATGACACTACCATTCTTCTGAACTCCAAAGCCCCAGCTGGCCTTGAAATCAAAGAGAGCTACCTGCCTCTATCTCCCCAGTGCTGGGATTAAAGGTGTGCACCACCACACTAGCTCTTAAATGAATGCTTAAAAAGTGTACCAGATGGGTGTGGTGGGGCAGGCCTTTAATCCCTAGCACTTGGGAGGCAGAGGCAGGCCAGGCAGATCTCTGTGTGTTCAAGGCCAGACTGGTCAACAGAGTGAGCTCCAGGCCAGCTGGGACTAAAGGGAGACCCTGTCTGGAAAAAAAAAAAAAAGCCAGACATGGTGGTCCGTGCCTTTAATCTCAGCCCTTGAGAGGTAGACAGATAGATCTGTGTTCCAGCCCAGCAGGGGTTAAAGGGAGACCCTACCTGTCTCAAAAAAGACAAGAGATGGCTCAACAATTAATAGCACCTGCTGCTCTTGCAGAGGACTTGGGTACAGTTCCCAGCACCAACAATACAACTGCAGCTCCAGTTCCCAGGGATCTGATGCCCTCTTCTGGCCTCCACAGGCTATACAAAGACAGAAGGGTACTGACACCCATACATAAAAACAAAAATCTCAGGAAGTGTATTGGAGCCGTGGAAGCAGGCACTGATGGACACATATAATGCAAAGCCATGACTCGTTACATCTGTGCTATAGACCAAGGAATGGATAGGACTAAGCAACAAACAGCTCCCTGTTTTAGAGTTTAGCACCCCCGAAGGTAACTGACCTGTGGTAACAGAACCCTTGAAGCTGTACTTACATCTGTTCTATTGATGTTATCTATTCAAAAATACATTCATTCAGCACTACCATATATACTTATAGCCAGGGAAGCAATAAACTAGAGATCTTTTCTTTCTTTTTTTTTTTTTTTTTTTTGTCTGAGACAGGGTCTCCCTGTAGCCCCAGCTGTCCTGGAAGTCACTCTGTAGACCAGGCTAGCCTTGCACTCACAAAGATCCGTCTGCCTCTGCCTCCCAAGTGCTAGGATTAAAGGCCACCACACCAGGTGAGATCTTTTCTTATTGAATATTCGGTGGTCTGCTAGCATCTGGTGAACATAGCTGGGGAAATGGCAGTTTAAATGAAGACCTCTTCTGTGCATGCCAGAGTATGTCTTTAATCACAGCACTTGGGAGGCAGACAGATCTGAGTCTCAGGTCAGCCAGGACTATATAGGTTAACACCTTGTCTCAAGAAAAAAAAAAGGGGGGGGTGCTGGAGAGATGGCTCAGCAGTTAGGAGCTCCAACTGCTCTCGCAGAGGATCTGGGTTCAATTCCCAGCATGCACATGGTAGTTGAGAACAGTCTTTAATTCCAGTGCCAGGGGAATCCCTCTTCTGACCTCCTTGGCACCGAAGGACACAAGTGCACCAACTGACAGTACAGTCATAAACACAAAAAATTTAAAAGACCTGAGCTCACTGTAGGACTTAGAAAAGTAAATCACGTGGAGCGTGGTGGTACACGCCTTTAATTGCAGGGAGAGGCAAAAGCATCTCTGCAAGTTCAAGGCCAGCCTTGTCTGTACAGTGAGTACCAGGATAGCTGGGGCTACAGGGAGACCCTGTCTCAAAAAGACCAAAAAAAAGATAATCACAAGATGTTCCCTATGCCAAGAGAAACAGCCAGACACAGGGCACATGCCTCCAATCGTTACCACAGTTTGAAGCCAGTCTGAGGCATAAAGTCATATCCCATCTCAAAAAAAGCTCAGGAGGCACAGATCTGTATTTGTTGTACAGTTTGTACACATCCAAGCAAGTGTCTAGAAATCCTGGAAATCACAAGATTAACGGCCTGTTTGCAAATGAAGAACCTCATTGTCCACTCACCCTTTTTTCTTAATTCTGGTTTGCCCTTCTTCACCGTGGCCATCACCATGTCACCCACACCGGCGGCAGGAAGTCTGTTCAGTCGTCCCTTGATTCCCTTCACAGAGATGATATACAAATTTTTGGCTCCTGTAAAAGCATGTAAATAAGAAACCAATTTTGGCTGACTGCACGTTTGGGGTTATCCTCGACTACATAGCAAGTGACCCAGTCTCAAAAGCCCCAAATCATTAACAAGAAAATGAACTGTTTGAACATCCATTAGGCCTTTCACAAGTGAACACTTCTCAAAGCTTTCCAAGCCGACATCCACTCAGTGCCCAAGCAAGCAGTCCTCAGTATTTCTTGTCACAACACCGATTGAAGTAAAACAACACAAGTTGCCACTTCACCCAAAAGCGGTGTTTTTACTCTGCCCCTTCTTGACGGCTCAATGAGTCACTAGCAAAAGGCCCATTGAGTGCTTTTAAAAGGGGAGTGTGGCAAGGGACAGCCAAAACCTTTCCCTTTACCTGTGTTGTCAGCACAGTTGATCACAGCTCCTACCGGAAGACCCAGGGAAATCCGGAATTTCGCACCGGAGGACCCACCACGTCCTGGAGTAGGGAAAGAAACAGGATAAAGTGGTCACGGTTTACAGGATTCCGAATTCCCCTCACATTATCAAGCTGCAAACCCATAGCACATGTTTTGGAAAAGTAGTGGATTACAGATTCCACTTACCTCCTTCCTAGTTTTCAGAGAACCTAGCGGGTTTCTCACTACACCACCCTGTCAGAATTAAGGGATCTGGACGACTCCATTAACGGCTCAACTTTTGCAACACTAGGTATACCAGCAAGGCGGGGGTGCGCACAGGCCACCCACACGGGCCGAAACCAGGCCAGCTGCCATCCGCTGTGCAGGACAACCGCACCATGTCCAATCTGGTACCAGGTCCCGTTCCTGCCAGCTCAGCGACCCCGCACCGCCGCCATCCACGTTCGGGCCTATCCCAGGGCCTCTGTGGCGGCCATTCCCTCCCTCTCCGGCCCGCGGATAGCAAAGCACCGCCGACGCCCGGGGCCCTCGCCTCAAGACAGATCTGCCGACCCGCATGGCAGATGCCAGTGGATCCCCAAATCTTAAATCTCACCTCGCTTCGACATCTTGGAAGCTCGGAAAAAGACAAAAAGGAAGTAGACACAAAGGACACTGGGATATTAACCCGAGGTACCGCCTACCCCACACGTGACCGGACAAGCACTTCTTTCCACCGGGCTCCGGTATATGACGTAGAGCTTGGAACCAGGCGCAATTATATGACATTAAGCCTGGTGGTGTGTTTAAACTGTAGCTGTGAAGCAGTCTGAATCCTTCGAGTTCGTAGATAAGAATGAGTCCCGCCCTCCTTTGGGCAGCCCTGAAAGTAACTGGGAAAGTAGGCACAAGGATTTTTAATGTGCCCAACAGCCTTTTTTTGAATATCGATGGCAAGCACTTCTCTGGACTACAAAGAATTTGGAAATAACTTGTGCTTCCGGAGTAGTAGTGCACGCTTGTAATCCTTGCATTCGGTTAGCTGAGGCAGGAGGATCGCTGAGATTTCTAGGCCAGCCTGAGTTACGTAATGAGACCCTGTCTCAAAAGACCAAAAAAAATGTTTTTAATTAAAAATCGTTGTCGGCTGGAGAGATGGCTCAGCGGTTAAGAGCTCCGACTGCTCTTGTAGAGGACCCGGGTTCGATTCCCAGCACCCAAATGGCGGCTAAGAACCGTCTTTAATTCCAGTTCCAGGGGAATCCGACGCCCTCTTCTGATCGTTGTCGGGCGTGGTGGCGGGAGGCAGAGGCAGGCAGATCTCTGTGAGTTCAAGGCCAGCCTGGTCTACATAGTGAGCTCCAAGCCAGCTGGGGCTACAGGGAGACCCTGTCTCAAAAAGACAAAATTCGGGCCGGAGAGATGGCCTAGCGGTTAAGAGCGCCGACCGCTCTTGCAGAGGACCCGGGTTCGATCCTCAGCACCCACATGGCGGCTGAGAGCCGTCTGTAACTCCAATTCCAGGAGAACTCCAGTTCCAGGGGATTCTGAGACCCTCTTCTGACCTCCGCGGCATTGCACGACACGGGTGCACAGACCTACACGCATAACAGTACATTCATACACATAAATAAAATAAAAATAAAAAAAATATTTAAAAACAAAATTCATTTAAATAAATAAAATAAATAGAAATCGTGTCCTGTAAGGGTCCACAAAGAACAAAGACCATGAGATGGGGGAGTGGGTGGACGAGCTCTAAATGGCTTCTTCTGGCTGTGGAGCAATTTAAGTGCTACTGTGACACTACAGCTCATTCCATTAATACCATTCTCTTCTGAAGCTTTATTTAATAATTGCCTCCCTTTCACTGCCTCAGCCTCTTCCCATTTTCCTGGCGTCCTTCATTCAGTTTGTATATTCATTCAAATATTTATTGAATGCTTTATGCCCCATTCTGTTTCGGTTTACATCAGAATACATCAGGGAACAAAATCGATCCATCATAGATCAGCGTTCTTCCGTTTATGGAGCTTACTTTATACGGTGGTGGTGGGTTAGGTATTTAGATACTAAAAAATAGAGGTCATTTTAGAAGTTTCAGTATGTTAAATGGGGATAAGTTTTATGAAAAAAAAAGAACAGTAAGGAATCAGATGAGGGAGGTAGATCACAAGGAAAAATTTAGTGTTTGGTTGTGCAGATCTGTAGTCCCAGCTATTCAGAAGGCTAATGCAAGAGGATCACAAGTTTAAAGTCACCATAGGCAATTTAGAGAGAGACCCTGTCTTAAAATATAACGTGGATTTCATGTGTATCTGTATCTCTTTTTGAAATCCTATAAAATTAGGTAGCATATTTCATCAACTAGTGTGCATATAGGTAAATACCGTTTCTTAGACAAAGGGAACTTTTTATTATATAGCTGTAAAGTTTCCTTACATTCCTTTGCCAAAGAAACATAAAGAACTTTGTACAGCTGTATAAAAAGCAAGTAACTTTTTTTTTTTTTTTTTTTTTTTGGTCCTTTTCAAGACAGGGGTCCTCTCTGTAGCCCCAGCGTCCGTGGAACTCTCTCGTGTGACCCAGGCTCTGCGTCTTGAACTCACAAAGATGCCCCTGCCTCTCGTACCTCCCAAAGTGCTTAGGATTAAAGGCATGAGCCCCACGCCCGACGGACAAAACAAGTCTATACTTCAAAAAGGAAGCCTAGTGGCTGGAGAGATGGCTGCGGTTAAGCAGCTGCCAATGGTTATGCAGAGGAACGGGTTTGTATGATTCCCAGCCCCAACCATGCAGGCTGGAACCTTCTTTACTCCATTCCGGGGAATCCGACCACGCCCTGCTTCTGACCCTCCACGTGGCATTGCCCGCACAAGTTCCAACTTGTTCTGTTTGATATTACAATCGCCAGGCGTGGTGGCGTGGTGGTCGGACGCCTTTAATCCTAGCACTTGGGAGGCAGAAGAACGTCGGATCATTGTGGTTGCCTTGTTGTGACATAGTGAGTTCAGGACAGCTGGGCTCAGGGAGACCCTTTTTGGTGTCTCGAAAAGACAAACAAAAAAAAAAGATATTACATATCTTGTAACATCCAGAAAGCACCTCTATATACTTATGAAAGAATAAGAGTGACAACTTGGTCTACATAGAGAGTTCCAAGAATTTGAGTGAGACAACAGGCTTGGCGTGTAGCTCAGTGGTAAGCACTTGCCTATCATATGTGAGATCCTGGGCTCAACCCCCAGTGCTGGGGGTGGGATGGGGGATATACAAACCATGTATTTTTACTGTTTTGGAGAGATATTTTCTTCTGCATTGTGGGTTTTCCAACAATTGTTTTTTTTTTTTTTTTTTTTTTTTTTTTTTTGGGGTCTTTTCGAGACAGGGTCTCCCTGTAGCCCCAGCTGTCCTGGAACTCACTCTGTAGACCAGGCTGGCCTTGAACTCACAAAGATCCACCTGCCTCTGCCTCCCAAGTGCTAGGATTAAAGGCGTGCGCCACCACGCCCGGCTATTCCCAGACATTTGAAGGCTTTGTACAATCCTTTGCTCTTAGTACTGCAGCTGTCACGTGGCATAGTGATTTCCTACTTAGCCTATTGGATACTTAGTTTCCCTGAAACAAGGGAAAGAAGTGGTTAGCTACTTTCTGTATTCCCAGAACATACCATAGGCTGTACAGACAGGTATTTGCTCAGCCAACTTTTTTGTTGTGTCTCATTTAAAAAAATAAAGACGTGGTGGTTCATGCTTTTAATCCCAACCAGCTAGACAGAGGAAGGTGGATCTCTGTGAGTTCAAGGCCAGCCTGATTTACATACCGAGCTCCAGGACAGCTGGGGCTACAGGGAGACCTTGTCTCAAAAAGACCAAATAAATAAATGAAAAAATAGAGTCACTAGGGGGCACCTGGATTTGAACCAGGGACCTCTTGATCTGCAGTCAAATGCTCTACCCCTGAGCTATACCCCCTCTGCTGGTAGAGTGGAGATTACAACTTAAATGTAGCACTTATGGATGGGAAGACAGCTTCCTAAGTGCTAGACAAATGACATACACCACCATGCTCAGCAAATCAAGACATTTAAAAAATACATTGACTGGGTTTGGTGGTGCATGCCTTTAATCCCATCTCTTGAGAGGCAGAGGCAGGTGGCTCTCTGCGAGATCAAAGACAGCCTAGTCTACATATCGAGTTCCAGAGGTACAGGAAGACCCTGTCTCAAAAATAAATAAATGTATAATACATTTGTAGAAACATCAGGTAAATAGATTACCGCAAAGTAGAGAAACCTTGGGAGGCAGAGGCAGGAGGATCTTTGTGAGTTCAAGGCCAGCCTGGTCTACAGAGTGAGTTCCAGGACAGCTGGGGCTACAGGGAGACCCTGTCTCGAAAAGAAAAAAAAAAAAAAAAAAAGTAGAGAAACCTCTCGCTACAGATATCATCTAATGGCATTGTTAGCCTTTGGTGTGTGCAAGTTACGGGTCAGTTCATAAATTCCATAAGGTTTACCTAATAGTCACAAGGATATTAGGCAATAAATGGCTATTTAGGGGCTAAAATAGCCCAAAGTTATTTGGCTTTGGACCTGCAAAAAATTTTTTCTCTCTTGGACCTGCAAAATTATAGCTCTCCACAATCATCGAAATTCTAATCAGCATCGTAGAATGTTTAACCTAAGCGCAGCGTTTTTTTTCTGGGAACTTCAACTAACAGTTCCTCCTGTTGGCCAAGCTTCACGTTTTGTTGGCCAGGCTTCACGTTTTATGCATGCAAAGGACAAATATTTCCCCCTGGCTCTAGGGACCTGGGTTCAGTTCCCAGCACCCATATGGTGATTAATGGTTGTCGACAATTCCAGTTCCAAGGAATCTGATGCCGTCTTCTGGCCTCCGAAAGCATTGCAAAACAGGGGTACACTAAACACTAATACACAGGAAATAAAAATTCAGGAAAAAAAAATCAAGCCAGGCGTGGTCACGCACGCCTTTAATCCCAGCAGAGGCAGGCGGATCTTTGTTAGTTCAAGGCCAGCTTGGTCAACATAGCGGGTTCCAGGCCTGTTGGGGATACAGGGAGACCCTGTCTCAAAAAGACCAGAATAAATAAATAAATAAATAAATAAATAAATAAATAAATAACACTGTATGGCCTAAGCAATTAAGGCAGCAGGTGAGAGAAACCTGCTTGTACTGCTTGTACTCTTCTACACATTTCCCCATGTAGCTATAGTAAATTGCAATCTATGAAATATTTGGTGCTTGGATAATTCAAAATAATTTACTATATTTTAGTTTATCTTTTGATCAGTTTGATTTTATAGCTATAATTTCATAAGGATAGGCTAATTTTTATTTTATTTTAATTTTTGGTCTTGTTTTTGAAGCAGGGTCTTCCTGTAGCCCCAGGTGGCCTGGAACTTGCTATGTAGACCAGGCTGGTCTTGAACTCAAAGAAATCTGTTTTATTATCTTGTTATTGCATCAGGTTTTAGTTTGGGAAATTATTGCAAAGTCATATTATAGAATAAATCAAATAAGAATATAGCATTAGGCCGGGAGTGATAGCCTTTAATCCCAGCACACACAAAAAAAATATAGTATTACTTCACTTTTTCTTTTTTTTTTTTTTCTCGAGACAGGGTCTCCCTGTAGTCCCAGCTGTCCTGGAACTCACTCTGTAGGCCAGGCTGGCCTTGAACTCACAGAAGATCCGCCTGCCTCTGTCTCCTAAGTGCTAGGATTAAAGGCGTGCGCCACCACGCCCGTACTTCACTTTTATAAACAAAAATTATTTTCCTTGTATCAAATTTTATTCCTAGCAGGGATGGAAACAAGAGGTAAGACCTGTTAGAAATCAGGATCTGGGACTGGAGAGATGACCTAGTGGTTAAGAGCTTTGGCTGCACTTGCAGAGGACCAGGGTTCGATCCCCAGCACCCACATGGCGGCTGAGAACCATCTTTAACTCCAGTTCCAGGGGAATCTGACACCCTCTTCTGACCTCCATGGCATTGCACAACACAGGTGCACCAACCTACTATTCTTTTTTTTTTTTTTTTATGGTGTTTTTGAGACAGGGTCTCCCTATAGTCCCAGCTGTCCTGGAGCTCACTCTGTAGACCAGGTTGGCCTTGAACTCACAGAGATCCACCTACCTCTAGTGCTGGGATTAAAGGCGGTTCTGTGTGTGTGTGTGTGTGTGTGTGTGTGTGTGTGTGTGCATGTGTGTATGATTGTACTGTCTGCATGTAGGTTTGTGCACCCGTGTCCTGCAATGCCACGGAGGTCAGAAGAGGGTGTCGGATTCCCCTGGAACTGGAGTTCTCCTGGAATTGGAGTTACAGACGGTTCTTAGCTGCCATGTGGGTGCTGGGAGTCAGCGCTCTTAACCACTAAGCCATCTCTCCAGCCCCAAATTCTGCTATTCTCGAGAAGAAATCTGTTATAAAAGATAGTCTCCATGGGAACCGATTCCGGCCACCCAACACTTGTAAGCCATCTTCCGTCCACTCCGGACTTTAGATCCCCCCACATTTGTAGATTTTATGGGCATAACAAATTTTATTTATTTTAGAATCATAAAGAGAAATGGACTTCATTTTGTAATATTCCACATTTGCTTATTTATTTAGGTTTAATTTAATTTTTTAAATTTATTCTTATTTTATGTGCATGAGTGTTAAACCTAGATTCATGTAAGCGCACCTGACCTGTGTCATACAGATGGAAGAGTGGGTTACATCCCCTAGAACTGGAACTGGATGGTTGTTAGCCAACATGTGCATGCTGGGATTTGAACCTGGGTCTTCTGTAAGAGCAGCAGTGCTCTAACTGGTCAACCACCTCTCCTGCCCCCTTGTTTTGATTTTTGATCTTTGTTTTTGAGACAGAGTCTTCCTGTAGCCTAAACTGGCCTGGAATTTGCTATGTATACCAGCCTGGTCTCTATCTCTTAGAAATCCACCTGCCTCAGCTTCCTGAGGTAGGCACTGCAATACCCAGCTCAGCTCTGCTGCTTCTTCAAGTCATCTTAGGGGCTGGAGAGATAGCTCAGCAGTTAAGTGCTTATACTGCTATAGCCTGGAACTTGCTATGTAGTCCAAGCTGGCCTTGAATCCACAGAGATCTGCCTGCCTCTGCCTCCTCAGGGCTGGTACTAAAAGTGGGCACCACAATGCCTACCTAAGTTTTATAATTTAAAACAAAAAACATCTCCTCCAGCACCTCCTCTACCATCTTTCAACTCCCCTCCTCTACATGCATTTTTTATTTTTTTATTTTTTTTTTTCTCTTTTCCAGACAAGGTCTCCATATAGACCCAGCTGGCCTGGAACTCACTAGACCAGGCTGGCCTTGAACTCACAGAGAGCCTCCTGCCTCTGCCTCCTGAGTGCTAGGATTAAAAGCATGCACCACCATGCCCAGCTAGTCATTTTTATTTCATGTGTATGAATGTATTGCCTGCATGTAAGTGTATCCACATTGTTGAATGCCTGCAGAGGTCAGAGAGGGCATCAAATCTCCTGGAACTGTAGTTCTAGATGTTTGTTAGCCACCATGTGGGTACTGGGGATGGAACCCAGGTCCTCTGCAAGAGCAGCTAATGCTCTTAAGCCCTGAGCCATCTGTCCAGTTTTTATTTTTAATTATGTAAATAAGTGTGTGGTGGGTTCCTACAGGTGAGTGCAGTGCCCCGCAGAGGCCAGAAGGTGGTGTCTGGTCTCCTGGAGCTGGAGTTAGCAGTGGTTGTGAGCCTCTCAATCTGGGGGTTGGAAACTGAATTTGGGACCTTAGCAAGAGCACAATTCACGCTTAACCACTGAGCCATTTCTCCAGCCCCTTATTTGTGTTTTTTTATAGTAGTCTCAGTGGTATATAAGGTGATATGAGTGTTCTCAACAAAGGATAAGTCTTTTAATCCTAGCACTTGGGAGGCAAAGGGAGGCAGATCTTTGTGAATTCAAGGCCAGCCTGGGCTACAGAGTGAGTTCCAGGACAGCTGGGGCTACAGGGAGACCCTGTCTCAAAAAGACAAAAAAAAAAAAAAGGATAAGTCAGGGTAAAATAACTAATGCAGCTGTCTTCAGCTAAGAATTTCAAAAGAATTAGTTAATTTTGACAATTTATGAGTGTCATTTGTTTATTTTTATTTGGGGGACAAGGTCTTCCTGTAGCCCTGGATGACCTGGAATTTTCTATTTAGAACAGGTGGGCCTCAATCTCACAGAGATCCACCTGCCTTTGCTTCCTGAGTGCTGGGATTAAAGGCATGTACACCCCTGTACCCAGCCATTAGTTTATTTTACCACCAACCTGCAGGATTGAAAAGGATAGGCACAATGACGTTTTTGTATAATAGGCCAAATTTTACAAATAGAGTTAAATATTTGTTAACTAAAGTAAATTTTATGATTATGAAAGCAAGAATGCCCCCAAGCAGGGAAAAACTTTTTATTTTATTTTATTTATGTGTATGAGTGTACTGTCTGCATGTAGGTTTGGGCACCCATGTAGTGCAATGCATAGAGGTCAGAAGAGTGTGTTGGATTCTCCTGGAACTGGAGTTCTCCTGGAATTGGAGTTACAGATAGTTCTCAGCCGCCATGTGAGTGCTGGGGATCGAACCTGGGTCTTCTGCGAGAGCAGTCGGTGCTCTTAACCACTAGGTCATCTCTCTAGCCCCAGGAGGGAAAAACTTTTAAATAGAACTTTCTCCAATGCTAAGGCAGTAGGTCTGTAGCAAGTGAAAGCTTTACCCAATGGGAAAATGTACATTTAGACAAATCTGATCATTACTTTTTAAATTTATCTATCTATCTATTTATTTATTTATTTATTTTTTATTTATTTTATTTTTTTTTTTTGGTCTTTGCAAGACAGGGTCTCCCTGTAGTTCCAGCTGTCCTGGAACTCACTTTGTAGACCAGGCTGGCCTTGAACTCACAAATATCCACCTGCCTCTGCCTCCCAAGTACTAGGATTAAAGGCGTGCACCACCACGCCCGGCATAAATTTATTTATTTTTTTTGTTGTTTGCTTTTGTTTGTTTGTTTGTTTTGAGACTGGTCTCCCTGTAGCCCCAGCTGGCCTGGAACTCTATCTGTAGACCAGGCTGGCCTTGAACTCAGATATCTAGCTACCTCTGCCTCCTGAGGCTGGGATTAAAGGCGTGTGCGACCACACCCACATAATTTTATCTTTATTTTATATGTATGTTATGCCTGCATGTATGTAAGTACACCCACATAGTATAGTGTCCATATAGTACAGTGTCCATTGAGGCTAGAAGAAGGTGTAGGAACCCCTGGAACTGGAGTTACGGACAGATTTTAGCCACCATGTGAGTGTTGGGATTTGAACCTGGGTTTTCTGCAACAACAGCTAGTGCTCTTAACTGATGACCCATTTCTCCAGCACCTACTTTTTGGGTTTTTTTGAGACAGGTTCTCATCATGTACACATGAGTGGCCTGGAACTCACTATGTAGATCAGGCTGGCCTTGAACTCACAGAGATCTGTCTGCCTCGGCCTCCCAAAGGCATGTGCCAGGACACCAAGCTCTTAAGATATCTTTATATGCCTTTAAACAGTTTTCAGAAAGACCATTTTTTTCCCTTCATTCCAATTTTTTTTTTTTTTTTGAATTTTTTGGGCTTTTTGAGACAAGGGTCTCCATGTAACCTGGAACTTGCTGCCTTCTGGAACCAGGCTGGCCTTGAACTCACAAAAGATCCGTCTTGCCTCGGTCCAGTCCCAAGTGCTAGGATCAAAGGGCGTGTGCCACCATGACCGAGTGGGAGGCTTCATTCCAATTTTTTTTTTTTTGGTCTTTTGAGACAAAAAGGGGTCCCCGTAGCCCCAGCGGCCGGGACTGCTGGGGGACAAGGCCTGGCCCTTGACTCACAAAGATCCACCTACTCTGCTGACTCCAGTGCTGGGATGGATTAAAGGTGTGCGCCACCACACGCCCGGCTCAAACATTTTTTTAATTTAGAGGGTTTTTAAAATGATCTCTAAAGCAGGATGCCCATTATGATTTTTTTTTTTTTTGTTTTTTTTTTTGAGACAGGAAGTCCTCTCCATGTAACCACCATGGTACGTCTAACTGGCCTGGAACACTCACTATAATAGAATCAGGCTGTGGAACTCACTCTTAGCTGCACCCAGAGATCTGCCTGCCTCTGCCTCCCTAAATGTTGGGTTAAAGGTGTCGCACTCCACACAAACCCAGTCCCATTTAATGGGTATTTTTGTTTGTTTTTTAGAATTAGATCGCCTGGGGCTGGAGCGATGGCCTAGGCGGTTAAGAAGCGCTAAAGCCGCTTCGTAGCAGAGACCCCGGAGTTACGATCCCCAGCACCCCGCCCCGCCGTCTGAGAACTGCCAATTCCAGGAGAACTCCAGTTCCAGGGGAAGCCGACGCCCCTCTTCTGACCTCGCAGGCATTCGGCAAGGTCAACGGGTGCACACAGACTTATGCAGAGCACAAGACATCATACACATATGGAATAAATAAAATAAAAAAAAAAAAAAGAATTAGATTGCCATCTTTAGATAGCAAAAAAAGGCAAACAAACAAAACAAAACAAAGCAAAAATAAAAAAAGTAACAAAAAAACAAAAAAGCTGGGCTTGCAGCGCATGCCCTTTTTAAATATTCTCCTGGCACTATGTTGGGAGGCAGAGGCAGGCGGATCTCTGTGAGTTTCAAGGCCAGGCTGGTCTACACAGTAGTAGTTCCAGGACACTGGGTCTACAGGGAGACCCTGTCCAAAAAAGCAAACAGCAACAACAACAACACAACCAATAACAACAAGAAAAAAACAAAGAACAAGACAAAGCAAAACAAAATACCCATAAATCCAAACAACCTAGTTGAGAGACATTAAATGTTCCCCTTTGAGGGAAACTTAATGCCAGTTTATTTTTAGTAGATTTTCTCATTGTATTTTTTTTTCAAACAACTTAGAAGAATTGGATTAGCATAAAAACATCTGGAATAACAAATAGCTGTTTTTTCTTTTTCCTTTTTTTTTTTTTTTCTTTAATTTTATTATTTTCGTATGTGTATGAATAGCACTGGCTGCCATGCAAGTTGTGCAAACCGGTGTCGTTGCAATGCACGTGGAGGTCAGAAGGACGGGTGTCGGACTCCCCTGGTACTACTGGAGTTTCTCCTGGAATTGGAGTTGTCAGACGGTTCGGCGGCTCTTCGCTCCGGGGCCTCCCTCTCTTCTTTTTTTTTTTTTTTGTTGTTTGGTTTTGCGCTGAGTGGTCTGGAGAAAACCCTGTTCCTCTGTAAGAGCGGTCACATCGCTTTAACCAAAGCTAGGCCATCTCTCACGACCCTAAATGATGCTTGTTTTTTTCTTTTTTTCGAAACAGTGCCAACTTCCTTTCCTTCTTGAATTAGATGTGGAGGAGTGGCAGGGGAAAACGGCTGAATGACAAACCGAAAAGATAACAGAAACCAAAAATGCTTTCAGAGTATCACATAAACAACAGTGGGCACGCCCTTCCCCACCCCCTCTCCCTCCCACATTCCAACATACAACACACGACAGGTATCCAACAAATCCAATCCTAAATGATCAACTCAGAATAAACCGATCCATGGACCAAGGGACTTCAGAACCTCAGGAAAAACTGACCATCACCCACTGGAGGTAGCAATGCTGGCGCCTGATGCTGGGGACCCCTCTGGCGAAAATCGTCCTTGTCCCACTCCATAACCAACAATGAAAAAAAAAAAAATAAACAAAACAACACTAACGCTCAGCTCAATCTCAAAGGGAGTAAGATATAGTTTATTCTGGAGCCTAATATGAGTGGAGTCCCCCGCTGGCCTGGGTGCGCTGTGGCAGCACACGACGCCTTTAATTCCTAGCAACTTGGGGGCATAGTCAGGCGGACTTGTGAGTTCCTAAGGCCAGACTGGTCTACAAGAGGGATGTTCCAGGACAGCAAGTGGGGGCTACAGGAGACCCTGTCTCAAAGACAAAAAAAAAAAAAAAAAAAAAAAGGAGTTACCATGGCCCGGATATTTAGGTATACTCCAAATTCTATGTTCCAATGTGGTAATGAGTGATGGAATTTTAAAAGTAAGAAGAAGACAAAGAAAATAGAAAATCAAGCAGACATTTTAAAATACATTGGTGGGAAACATCAGGTAGGCAAGTTGCAGAGAAGTGAGGAGACTGCTGCAGACCTTCAGATGACCTATCTTGAAGACAAATCTTAAGAGCCCGGTTGATTGGTGGGATCTGGTCCTACATTCCAAAAGGATTTACCCAATAGTTACNGTTGCGGGAGGGGGGGGGGGGCGTAGGAGGCAGGCAAGATGATCGGGAGTTTTCAAGTGCACACACGCACTGGACTCTACATAGGGAGCTCCAGGCCAGCTGGGACTAAAGGACGAGTCCTACTATCTAAAAAAGAACCAAAAAAAAACCCAAAAAAAAAAAAACAAGGCCATGGTTATCTTTTTCTCAACCTTTCCATAGTCCATACCAGTGTCAGTTAACACATGAGCCCTTAAATGATTCTTCTCACCCTCAGAAAAGGATAAAAACAAAACAGGTTTACTGATAATTTTTAAATAATTAGAATCTTTGCCTTCTGATATACTTGGTCCATAAAGGATATAAGACTTCTCCTTATTGCCCGACTCTTAATTTAATTATGAGCAGTTTCTTTCCGATTGAGCAAAAGTCACAATTAGATAAACAAATGTTCATGTCTTATCTTTTATATATATTTTTGCTTTGTGTTTACTTCTTTTTTTTCTTTTTTTTTTGTTTTGTTTGTTTTTTTTTTTTTTGTGTTGTGTGTTGAAGCAACATGGGGTCTCCCGATAAGCCCCGTGTCTAGCTCTGGATCTCACTTGTAGACCAGGCTGACCACTAGATAGCCAATGGAACTCACAGAGATCTGCCTGCCTGCCTCTGCCAGCTGGCCGTTGTTGAACTCCTATAAAGGATTAAAGGTTGAAACAAATGTGCTTAGTGGCCATCACAATTCTGTTAGACCAGGCCTGGGCCATTAACCAAGCGTAACACTGAGGGATTTCTCTAACAAGCCACCATCTAAAGCGTAGCCTTTGGGTTGGGCTGCTGCTGGGAATTGAAGAACCGGTCCTTTGCAATCGGCACAAGATGCTGAAGGTAGAGGTAACCTCAGAACATCTAGGCGATCTCTCCTCTTCATACCCCACGAACCATCTCCTTCCATGGCCCAGAACCTACTTCTGAACCCTGTAATTTTTTTATAATTTTTAATTTAATTTTTTTATGTCTTTTTGAGATAGGGGTCTCCCTTTAGTCGCCACTGGCCTGGCCTGGAGCGCACTTTTTGTAGACCAGCCGGGTCCTTTGATAGCCCTACCAGCAGATCGCACGCCTGTCAGATTAATAGTAGCCAAGTGCCCCAGGGTGGGTCTCGCGGCTTAAAGGAGGCAATCTCACACCATGCGCCACCCCACTATTGCCCTTTATTTATCAAGACCGGCTCATAACGACTTAATTTTTTTATTAAAACAATTTCAGTTTTTTTTTATATATTTTTATAGAGCATCATAGTAGTGAAAACAGATTCTGACATGTATGTGTACAAGACTCAAAGAGGAATCTAATTGTGATTACCACAAATATGTTTGAATAAATTGCTCAGATCCAGTACAAGGAGGTAGGTTAGGGCTAGGTAGACACTAGGGGGGTAAGTGGGGGACCCGACAAGAGGGCGGGATGCGGAGGGCGGGATATAATATGCCGGCAGGGAAAGGGAGGGACAAAACACAGGAAAAAGACACCCACAGAGAGAAGGGGCCGAGAGGACAAGGGGGCCAGGGAGGGCGAGAAGAAGGTGTAGGAAACCCCCGGGAACGCCGACGGGAGGTACGGAACAGAAAAGAGTGAGAGCCCACCAGGGAGGGGGGGGAGGGGGAACCTGGGGGGGGCGGGGGCGGCACAACAGCGAGGGCGCGAACCTGAGGACAACCAGGGCTGGCTCCAGCACCGACGGGGGGGGGGGTGGGGGAGACGGTTCCGCAGCAGGGACAAAGAGTGGCCGGAAGCGGCACAGAAGGGGAGAGCAGGCGGGCGGGGTGGCGGTGGGGCAGGCGGGCCGGGAACGCACAGAGAGCGGGCCGGCCTCGGCGCCCAAAGGCATGGCCAGGACACCAAGCAAGCTCGTAAATAATCGGTATAATGCCGGACAAAAAAAAAAATGCCTGTAACAGTTTCATGCAGAAAAAGGACCCAAGGTTTGGGGGGGTGTGTTTTGGTTTGGTGGCGTTCCCTTCAGTAGATCCCAAGGGTGGGTTTTGGGTGTGGTCCTTTTGTGAGACAAGGGGGCCAGGGAGCCCGGGAACTTCCTTGCTCTGTAGCTGGAGACCAGGCGGGCCGGAACTCACAAAGAGCAGGCCCCGCCCTCCCCCTGCTGACCCTCGGCGCGCTGCTGCGCCCCAACGGCCGCTGCTCCCAAAGTGGAGGATGCAAAGGCGTGGGCCACCATGGCCAGGGTCATCACAATTCATCATGGCGTCCAGGTCCACACAAGTGGGTGTTGGGTTGGTTGTTTTGGTCGTTTTTGAGAACAAAAAAAGGGGTCGCCCGGTAGCCCCAGCGTGCCGTGGACTGCGGGGGACAGGCCTGGCCTCGTGACTCACAAAGATCCACCTACCGTTCTGCCTCCAATGTGCTGGGGATTAGGATTAGGTGTGGCGCCACCACCCCGCCCGGCTTCAAATCATTTTTTTAATTTAGGATGTTTTTAAAATGATCTCTAAAGCAGGATGCCCATTATGATTTTTTTTTTTTTTTTTTTTTTTTTTGAGACAAGGAATCTCCATGTAACCACGGCTCTGACAACGGCCTGGAACATCACTATAATAAAAGTCAGCTAGTATGAGAACTCACTCATGACCACGCAGAGAGTCTGCCTGCCTCTGCCTCCCTAAATTGTTGGATGATTAAAGGTGTCGCACTCACACAAACCCATCCCATTTAATGGAGTTTTTGTTTGTTTTTTAGAATTAAGATCGCCTGGGGCTGGAGCGATGGCCTAGCGGTTAAGAAAGCGCTAAGCCGCATTCGTGCAGAGACCCCGGGATTCGTCCCCAGCACCCCGCCGCCGCCGTCTGGAAACTGTCCAATTCCAGGAGAACTCCAGTTCCAGGGAAGCCGACGCCCTCCTTCTGACCTCGCAGGCATACTAGAGTCAACGGGTGCACACGACTTTGCAGGCAGCAAAGACTGTCATACACATATGGAATAAATAAAAAAAAAAAAAAAAAAAGAGATTGATTGCCAATCTTAGATATACAAAAAAAAGGCAAAGGCAAAACAAAACAAAACAAAGCAAAAATAAAAAAAGTAACAAAAACAAAAAAAGCTGGGCTTGCAAGCCAATGCCCTTTTAAAATTAATCCCTGGACTATGTGGGAGGCAGAGGCAGCGGATCTCTGTGAGTTCAAAGGCCGAGCTGGTCTACACAGTAGTATTCCAGGACAGCTGGGGTCTACAGGGAGACCCTGTCTCAAAAAGAGCAAACAACGCAACAACAAAACAACAACCAATAACAACAAGAAAAAAAAAAAAGAACAACAATAACAAAATAAAACCCTAAATCCAACAACCTAGTTGAGAGACATTAAATGTTCCCCTTTGAGGGAAACTTAATGCCAGTTTATTTTTAGTAGATTTTTCTCATTGTATTTTTTTTTCAAACAACATTAGAAGAGATTGGATTAGCATAAAAACATCTGGAATAACAAATAGCTGTTTTTTCTTTTTCCCTTTTTTTTTTTTTTCTTTAATTTCTATTATTTTCTGGTATGTGTATGAATGCACTGGTCTGCCATGCAAGTCTGTGCAAACCGGTGTCTGTGCAATGCACGTGGAGGTCAGAAGAGGGTGTCGCGACTCCCCTGGACACCTGGAGTTTCTTCCTGGAATTGGAGTTGTCAGACGGTTCTGGCGGCTCTTGCCGCGGCCCTCTCTTCTCTTTTTTTTTTTTTTTTTTTTTGTTTTTTACCCTGTGGGTGCTGGGGATCAGAACCCCTGGTCCTCGGTGTAAGAGCGGTCAAGCGCTATTAAACCACGCTGGCCATCTCTCAGACCTAAATGATCTTGTTTTTTTCTTTTTCTTTTCGAAACAGTCCACCTCCTTTTCCTTTCTTGAATTAGATTGGAGGAGTGGCAGGGGAAAAACGGGCTGAAGACAAACCTGAAAAGATAACAGAAACCAAAAATGCTTTCAGAGTTCAATACAAACAAGTGGGACCCCCTTCCCCCCTACCCTTCGCCCAACTTCAACATACACATACACACTAAGGTATCCAACAAATCCAATCCTAAATGATCAACTCAGAATAAACCGATCCATGGACCAAGGGACTTCAGAACCTCAGGAAAAACTGACCATCACCCACTGGAGGTAGCAATGCTGGCGCCTGATGCTGGGGACCCCTCTGGCGAAAATCGTCCTTGTCCCACTCCATAACCAACAATGAAAAAAAAAAAATAAACAAAACAACACTAACGCTCACTCAATCAAAGGGAGTAAGATATAGTTTATTCTGGAGCCAATATGAGGAGTCCCCCCGCTAGTGGCCGGGGCCTGCGCATGGTGGCACACGCGCCTTTAATAACCTAGCAACTTTGGGGGCATAGCAGGCGGATCTTGTGAGTTTCAAGGCCCAGACTGGTCTACAGAGTGAGTGGTTCCAGGACAGACTGGGGGCTAACAGGAGACCCTGTCTCAAAGACAAAAAAAAAAAAAAAAAAAAAAAAAAGGAGTTACCATGGCCCGGATATTTAGGTTACTCCAAATTCTATGTTCCAATGTGGTAATGAGTTGATGGAATTTTAAAAGTAAGAGAACAAAGAAAATAGAAAATCAAGACAGACAATTTTTAAAATACATTGGTGGGAAACATCAGGTAGGCAGGTTTCAACAAAGTGGGGAGACTTGCTGCAGACCTCAGATACTATCTGAAGACAATCTTAGCCATTTGATTGGTGGGATCTGGTCCTACATTCCAAAAGGATTTACCCAATAGTGACGAGGATGTTAGGTCATACACAGAAGTAGGCAATAAATGGCTAGTTAGGGGCCAACACAGCCCAAGACAGTTTGGCTCTGGACCTACAACATTCCATCTGTCCACAATCATTGATGTTCTAATCATTCATTCAGCTTAGTAGGTGCAGCTTTTTCTCTGGGAACCTCAGTTGACATGTGCATCCATTCTCTCCAGCATCTTCAATCACTTCCCTTCTCCTGGCTCCTTCCAACATGTATACTTTCTCCCTAGATTGGAAAGTATTTCTTTCAGTGTGATCTAATATCTTTTTTAAATTTTAATTTATTTTTATGTGTATGAATGTGTAAGTATATCTGTGTGTTGGAGTCAGAAGAAGGCATTGGATCCTTGGAACTGGAGTTACAAATGGTCATTAGCCCCCGTGTGGGTGCTGGGAATCGAGCCCAGATCCTCTTCAAGAGCAGACGATTTTCTTTCTTTCTTTCTTTCTTTCTTTCTTTCTTTCTTTCTTTCTTTCTTTCTTTCTTTCTTCTTTCTTTCTTTTTTTTCTCTCTCTCTCTCTCTTTCCTTCCTTCCTTCCTTTCTTTCTCTCTCTCTCTCTCTCTTTCTCTCTTTCTTTCTCTCTCTCTTTCTCTCTCTCTTTTCTTTCTTTCAAGACAGTGTCTCCCTATAGCCCCAGCTGGCCTGGAACTCACTCTGTAGACCAGGCTGGCCTTGAACTCACAGAGATCCGCCTGCCTCTGTCTCCTGAGTGCTAGGATTAAAGGCGTGTACCACCATGCCTGGTTTATTTTATTTATTTATTTATTTTTGCCTGGTTTAAAGACAGTTCTTAGCCGCCATGTGTGCTGGGACTCAAATCCGGGTCCTCTGTAAGAGAAGTTGATGCTCTTAACTACTGAACCATCTCTCCAGCCCCCCCTCATTTCTTCTTATTATAAATTAAATAAATTATTTAGGCCAAATGTGGTGGCACATCCCTTTAGTCCCAGCACTCAAGAGGCAGAGGCAGGCAGATCTCTGTGAGTTCAAGGCCAGGCTGGTCTACAGAGTGAGTTTCAGGACAGCTGGAGCTACAAGGAGACCCTGTCTCAAAAAGACCAAAAAAAAAAAAAAATCCAAAGTCTCTTAATAGTGGGGTCTTATAAAATCCAAAATAAGTTACATACTTTCTTATTTCAAAAGAGAAGAACCAGGGGACCATTACCATGGAATCAAAGCAAAAGTAACAACCAGCAGTGTAAGTCAACTTGTAACTTGATGTCTGGCACCTGGGACTCATCATCCTCTGATTCCAAAGAGAGTTTCTCTCTCCAGATTTGCTGTCTGCCACACACACTATTTGTATTGTAGGCTCAGGCTGCCTACACTGTGCACTCACTGCTGTCCTTGGTGGATGTCTCATGGCTCTGGCATCTCCAATATCTTGGGGTCTCCACTGCAACTGAGGTTGCACTTCTGCAATGGCCTCTCCTAGTCTCTCTTCCACAGCCCATGTACCAAACCTTAGCTTTCACCACAGCCCCTTCGTCTTCAAATCCAATAGGAGAGTGGATTTATATAGGAGACTCTTACACATTGCCAAGTTTGGCCTCCAGCTTGTTATATAGTGTTAGCCCCCTCTGAACCACAGATTCTGTGTGCTGACTGTCAGGTTGAGATCCAGAAGTCCATTGGAATGCAGAGACACCTAAGACCATAGGTCCTAGAACCTGCTCTACCAGGCATAGCCTTTGGCTATGCTAAAGCAGGCCACCACTGATTACTCAGGAATCTTCCGCCTCTCCCCTTGCCCTTCTGGAAGCCAGATTCCAGATTCCGACCCACCCCACTCCTCACTGAATCCCACTCCCACCTTATCCCTTAATTCCCAAGCCAGACTCCATTCTGGGCTTGGCTCTACCTCTCCCCTGAGCCTAGCCCCGGCTACCTGAATTAAACTTTGCTCCGAAGAGCTTAGACTTCGTGGCCTTTCATTCCGGGGGGAGCGCGCCATAATCTTACACTGACCCTGAGGAAAGACTGCCCAGAAGATTACACTTTAATGATACTGGGCTCTCATTAATCATAGCTGATTTTTCAGTCCCCAGATAACCAGCTTGGACTAGGAAGCTTTCAGTTTAGTTGTGTTGATCTTTTATTTTATTTTTTTTATGATATCACTTTTTTTTATCTTTTTATTTTATTTACTTATCCATGTGCATGAATGCACTGTCCGCATGCAGGACCGTGCACCCGCATCTCGCAACGTCTCGGAGGTCAGAAGAGGGTGTCAGACTCCCCTGGAACTGGAGTTCTCCTGGAATTGGAGTTACAGACAGTTCTCGGCCGCCATGTGGGTGCCGAGGATCGAACCCGGGTCCTCTGCAAGAGCAGTCAGCGCCCTCAACCGCTAGGCCATCTCTCCAGCCCCCGTGTTTATCTTTTATTAATCACAGCTGATTCTTGTGTTTTTGGTTGTGAGCCTGAGCCTTTAATGGCTACACTAGCTCTCCAGCCCGACAGCTGATTATTTAATCCTAGGTGACCAGAAGCCACAGATTTTTTTTTTTTTTTTTGGTCTTTTTGAGACAGGTCTCCCTGTAGCCCCAGCTGTCCTGAAACTCACTCTGTAGACCAGGCTGGCCTTGAACTCACAAAGATCCGCCTGCCTCTGCTTCCCAAGTACTAGGATTAAAGGCGTGTGCCACCATGCCGGGCAAGCCACAGATTCTTAATTCAGAATATAATCTGAACAGCCCCCTAGAGTCTTTGAGGGACTTCCCTGTAAACACCACAAGGCAGGCCTCCACTGTCTGCATTGCTCTCAGCTTTATGTTCCATTTCCCCGAAACAGCTCATTGGCTTCTCCAGCCCAAAGATCCAAAATCCACCACAATCCTCCCACAAAACATGATTAGGTCCTTACAAGACTCTAGTTTCTGGTACTGACTCTTGTCCTGCTTGGCTTTTCTGAGACTGTGATAAATAAAATGCCAACCAAGCCAATTTGGAGAGGAGAAGGCTTATTTTTTCTTTACAAGTTATTTAATCTTATAGTCTGTCATTGAGAGAAATCAAGGCAGAAATCTGGAGGCAGAAACTGAAGCAGAGAGCATTAAAAAAATAATACTGCTTATTGGCTTGCTTCCCCTGGCTTACTTACTTGTCTACTTTTTTTGTTGTTGTTTTTGAGACAGGGTCTCCCTTTAGTCCCAGCTATCCTGGAGCTTGCTCTGTAGACCAGGCTGGCCTGGAACTCACAGAGATCTGCCTGCCTCTGCCTCCCAAGTGCTAGGATTAAAGGCATGCACCACCATGCCCGGCTTGTCTACTTTTCTTTTTTTAAATATGGAACTCTTCATGAATTTGCATATCATCCTTGCACAGGGGCCCTGCTAATCTTCTCTGTATCGTTCCAATTTTAGTATAAGTGCTGCAGAAGCGAGAACTACTTTTCTTTTTTTTTTTTTTTAAAGAGTCTTTTTTTTTTTTTTTTTTTTTTTT